>OVBB01000543.1:0-12946 GCA_900406415.1 Isatis lusitanica
ATATCTCCTATATATTAATTGAGAATATGTTTTTATCACATGTCTCAAAAAGATTAAATTAAGTAAAAATAACCAATCAGAATCTTTATTTTTTACATGTCATTAAAAAGCCCATCCTTAATATGTTTAATGTGCTTCTGTTTACAAAACTCAATCTAATATAGCTCAAATAAAGTTATGAATTTTCTTTTCCAAATTTAGTTATATATATCAAATATTATATTTTTATAAACAAAAAGATATTATATTAGTTATCATTTGTAAAAATCATAAAAATTCTAGGACTTTTACAAATTTTAACTATTTTTATGAAAATAGTTTAAAAAATTACAGCGCATTTATATATGTCAAAAAAAAAATTTCCAATTGGTTTTGGTTAAATTTAATGGGTTTTATTTGTTTTAGGTTTATATTTTGGTGAAAATTAAACATGTGTCAATTTTATTCTAAAAAAGAATAAAAAGTATTTTTAAATATTTCATGTTTAAAAATATTTATTCAACTATACATAATTTTTTGATTATATTTCAAAAAGATATTAAACAGAAAAGAACATATAATCAANGTGTCAATTTTATTCTAAAAAAGAATAAAAAGTATTTTTAAATATTTCATGTTTAAAAATAGTTATTCAACTATACATAATTTTTTTGATTATATTTCAAAAAGATATTAAACAGAAAAGAACATATAATCAACCAATATAAAAATATTTATAACTTTTAAGCTACTAAACAAACACAAAATACAATACACACATAATTAAATTATTCAAACACCAATCAACACAATATATAATCTCACATAATAAAATTCTTTTAAAATCAACAAAAAAATTCATAAAACAAACAACTACAAATATATAGCCATAAAAACTTGACTACAATGATAGCAATTTATATAATAATCAACAGATACCAAATATTATACTCGCACAGGATGCAGGCTATCATCTAGTTATATACGNAATTCAAACACCAATCAACACAATATATAATCTCACATAATAACATTCTTTTAAAATCAACAAAAAAAATCATAAAACAAACAACTACAAATAGTATAGCCATAAAAACTTGACTACAATGATAGCAATTTATATAATAATCAACAAATACCAAATATTATACTCGCACAGGATGCAGGCTATCATCTAGTTATATACGTATACAATATGTATACCTCAAAATATCATAAGAAAATATTTTTGAAAAGTTGACATATTTGCTAGTATAACAAATATGTTCTAATTTTTAATGAAAAAAAAAACTAAATATAATCTGTTTTATATAATATTTTATTTGTCAAAAAAATATAATTTAAATTATTTTTANTAACAAATATGTTCTAATTTTTAATGACTAAATATAATTTGTTTTATATAATATTTTATTTGTCAAAAAAATATAATTTAAATTATTTTTAGCTATACATCATATATTTGACGTATAATTGATATATGAGACTTGCAATAAATGAACATGACAAAAAAAGCTGGAATATATTTATTTGTTTTATTGTATGATTTAGACTGTAAGTTCATAAACGCTGTTTTGAAGTAGATCTACGGGCTAGTAAATGTCTCAAGAATTGTGAGCTAGGTTGTGAATCAGACAAAGCCTGCTACGACCATTGTATTAAACATTGTCAAGAAGGCCAATTCAACTTTAATTTCAGCAGGTTGGGAGTTAGATTCTTACTTTCAGTGATTTAGTCATTTATATCTTGAGTCTTTGATGTTGGGNTGTAATTGACTTTAAAAAAAATATGTTTCACAAATAATAAGGAGATAGAGAGTGTTAAAAAAGGAATGCAAAGTCCCTCTTAAAATCAAAGTATGTTTTCCTGAAAGTTACTCTCATGAAAGTCACTTCTAGAGCCATTATAACATACTTTTGATAAATTTCTTTCATTTTAAGAGATTTATTGTGCGAGATGCACTTTAGGTGATCAAAATTCCCAAAAACTCTCTCACCAATGAAATAAAGCTTTCGGCTCCCTATTCTCTCTCTTTGCCAAAACGGTATTTTCAGTTCCCTTTAATCTCAACAATTTATCTTTTTTTTTTTTTTGTCGATTGCTTTTCTCTCCTTCTCTTTCGTTTCTTTCTCTTTCTCTTTCTCTTTCTCTTTCTCTTTTTTCTATCATCGACTTAAAGTGTAGATTTGTTCTAATTTTTTATTTGGGACTGCTGCGATGGACAAACATGTGCCCGCTGTACTAATAAATGTGGGCGTACACAGAGATTTGCTTACGAGATGAGATTTCTTAAAAAGATAGTTTTTGTGTTTATGCTATTCTCGATCCCATCTGCGGGTGTTTTTCCCTTTATTTACCGACCAGATGTGTTTTTGCAGAAAGAGGTATATCTGTAACACAAAATAGCCATGAAGAAGATGATATAAGCATGGACGTACATAGACATGAAGGTAGGTGTGTGTACGGAGACAACCATGAAGTATTTGAGAGATAGTTAGTAGCGAAGAAACCTGATTGATGTATGGACGTATAAAGACATGAAGGTGGACATCCGTTTGCAATGTGTTCATATGGTAGTTGATGACTATGGTGTTAAATGTGTGCTTGAGAAAAGTTGTGTTCAATAGTCACTTTGTGTTCGTTTATTGTTTCGAGTTGAACTCGATGTAGTGGGAGTCATGGGTGAGCGTGAACGTATTGACTGTGGATAAACGTACACGCAAATTGATGTACATAAACCTACTGTACAGATACATGGATGAGCAACCATGTGGAGGTACATAAAGATGTGGATGAGTAAGAAGAATCATGGACGGAACAACGCCGTTGTAGATATGTTTCTTATGTTCTATGTTTTACTCTGTTAATTTGGAAATTTATTTAAACCTTAAAAGTGTTTTCGTATAATTTTTCTCCTTAAAACTAACTCTCATGTGGTGGACAGCTGTTTGCAATGTGTTAAATGTATGCAATTTGTTTTCCAATGTGTTGTTATATTTTTTCAGTGTTCGTGGATGTCGACATATGTGCAAACGGATGCAGCACCACAATTGATACAATGGCCATGAATGTGGTCTGTGAGTTTGAGAGATCGGTCACGTAGAGTGTTTACTGTGTTCAGAATACTGAAAAAGTCCACAGTCGTTTTCCAATGTGTTCGTATAGTGTTATGTGGTCATGGATGACGACAGTGTTCAGAGTGTGGATGACGATGTTGTTAAAGTTTGTGTTATGTGACGTGGATGATGAGGGTAGGATAAGTGTGGATGACCACAATTATCTTCTCTGTCGTCATGCTCAGAAACTTCTTCTCTGTGTTTGTTGTTGTCTTCACTTTCTTCTTCTTCTTTTTCTTTGGAACAGTGAAATCTTAGACATTGTTCGACCATGACCCTCTTTTCCATTCCCTTCTTTGTTCGCCATAACCTGCTTGTCCATCAAGTTCGATGTCCACAGGAAACGTGGGGAAAAACTATTGTCCTAATCGGAATCTGCAGTCAGTCGAATCCAAGTTAAAAATTTAAGGAAAAAAAAACAGATCTGAGAAAATAGGAGGAGAGGTAAAAATGAAGAGGAGAGAAGGAGTTGCGAAGAAGGAAACACGAAGAGGGGAAAATCAGAGAGATGAAAAGATAGCAAATCAGAGAAAAGGAGAAGAAACAAATCAGAAAGAAGCAGAAGCGGGAGAGGAGAAAAGCTGAGAGAAAGAGATGGTGAGAGGAGAGAAGAAGAGAAGAAGAGAGAAAATGAATTAGATCCAAGAAAAGATAATTTAGTTAGTGTTCGCTTTAGTTAGTAGGTAAGAGTTTTAGTTAAATAAAAATTGGGGAGTGTTAGTAAAGGGTAAAAAGGAGATAGAGAGAGTTAAAAAGTAATGAAAAGTCCCTCTTAACATCAAAGTATGTTTTCCTGAAAGTTACTCTCATGAAAGTCACTTCTAGAGCCATTATCTCAATAATATATACCAAAATCTAAAATAAAAAATAACTTATTATATAAAATTTGATTGTGTGTCACAAAAATACTGGAAAAAATTGATATCTCCATTGATGGATCTATTTGAAGTACATGTACTCTTGAATATTTCAACAAATGGCTAGCTATATGAAGAGAAACAAAAGCATAAACGAGAAAAAAAAGTAAATGGACACTAGTAAAAAAAATCTCTATGGCCACTACGGGAGCAATGGCTAACGCACGATTTCGGTGGCTATAGACTGCAATAGCCACTAACAGCCAGTAATAATTTTTCATGGCTATAGCGTTGTGGCTAATTGAATCTGTGGGTTTTGGTGGCTATGAGACAAAATTTAGCCACTTTTTTGTCACCCCAACAATGGTGGCCAATTTACCACTGATTTGTCATTTTTAAAGTGGCTACCGTACCTATGAAATAATGGTGGTTATTAAATGGCTATTATAGCTACTAAAGAGGAGTGGTTAATAAATGGTTTTATAGCCACTTAAATGATCTGGCTAAGCAGTGACTAACTTAACCACGAAGAGAACACGGCTCTATGGTGGTTGTGACTACTTAGCCATGTAATGGTATTGTGACTATTTTTTAGCCAGCTAAGTCATGGTGGCTAAGAACAGTTACCACGTAATTCATTGTGACTATGCTCTCAAGCTGAAATTTTATTTGCTCATGATATTTAATAAAGAGAATAATTATACATTAACCTTTTTCCAAAAGACTTAACTAGTACATTAATCTAATTATATATTAATCTAAATAGATTAATATCTAATTAGATGTTAATCCTGAGNNATTATATATTAATCTAAATAGATTAATATCTAATTAGATGTTAATCCTGAGAATACAAAACATATCAGGATTTGTCCAAAAAATTAAGTCGATTACATCATATTAGAAAGCATCAGAATTAGTTTAACTATATTTACACAAAAGCATCATCACCACTACTACTCATGGGAATATCCTTCAAGATCATTGCACCAATTCTCAACATTGTGGTCTTTGCTTGCATTCTGCCCATGGCCATCAGAAGGTCTACTTTCGGTAGAATGTGTTGTAGGTAGTGGAGCAGGGACTGGGATAGGAACCGTTGTAGTAGTGTTGTGTTCAGTAGGACTTACAGTTTGGACATTGACTGGATTGACCCCAAGATTCTGCAGAACCAAATTTACTGCAGCTAGTGTTGCAGCAACATTGTTTTTGAGAGCTTCAACATCATTTTTGACCGCTTCCACATTGTTGCCGAGAGTTTGAAATTTAGTCTCTAAAGAGGAGATACACATATCAACGTCCAGGTTGTGTGCCAAAGAAACAGGGACAGAATTAGCGGGATTGAAATCTCGATATTGAGCACTACCGAGTCCATAAATGTGTCCCTTGTTAGGCTGAACGTGCTGTGAGAGAAACAAAAAAAAATCATATAAGTATGTGTAGTATGTGTAATGGAAACGGAAACTAGAAAACAAATGAAAGTGTGAAAGAAAAAAACGCTTGTACTTTGGGAATTGATAACCTTAATATATGCTTGGTTCAGAAGATTTCGGGAATGCATATATGTGCTGCAATGCATATGTTTCACAAGAGATCGATGCAAGTTCCATCACCATACCACTCGTCTCGTATTGCTTTCTTGGACCAATGGTTCGTTAGCAAATGGGTTTCCGATTACAAAAAATTTGAAGTGAAGGACTGGGTTTTCGACGATAGTTACGAACGAGCGTTTAACGGTATACATCCTGCTGAGGTATCATCGTACAAGAAATGGCTTCTGGATGTAGACAATTTATATGCATGCCATTTCATAAACAACAACCATTGGGTTGCCCTTGACATTGACTTGGTGAAGCAGAAGATCTTTGTCTATGACAGCATCCCATCGATTGTCAACGACGACAAGGATATACTCAATTATTGCAGGCCGTTCACGAAAATGATCCCTGCGTTGTTGAGTAAGATGGTTCCTGATACAATTCGGAAGAAGAGCTTTAAGCAGTTGGGAGTTAAAAGAAAGCTGAAAGCCGTCCCACGAAATGAAAATCCTGGTGATTGTGGTGTGTACGCTTTGAAGTACATTGAGTGTCTTGCTATTGGTTGCACATTTGAAGGCCTGTCTGATACGAACATTCAACAAATCCGGATGAAGTTTGGAGCAGAGATACTGGATGAGATTGGAGAGCCGCGTATGGTAAAGGACCTTGAAAAGTTACGTTTGACTAAATATTAGGTTTTGTTTGTTATTTGATACTTTTGATGATCATATGGATTATCAGTACTTTGATGTTTAAACTTTTTAAAAAAGTCACCTGAGATTCCACTTACAAAACCACCTCCAATTCTCGTGTGACGACACCTTTGAAGCCCTAACTCTTTGATGATCGTCTCTACTTTAGCATATTTCTGTTGCTTACTCATCCTCCGTGGAAGTCTCAAAAACACAGTGAACACTAAGGTCTCTTCCACGGTAAGTTGCGGCAATAGCACATCATCTTGTGTAACAAAACCAATCCTTAAAATCAAAAAGAGAATTGATGATCATAATCAAGAACAGGGTACTATACGATATGGAAGACAGCGGTTTTCGATCATGCTATATCTAACCTTCTTTTAACAGCTTGAGTGTAAGACAACTTTTACGATATGGTACTATACGATATGGAAGACAACTTTTAACTGCAACCGGTAAATACTACTTATATATGTAGTTTGCCTCTCTTTTTTTTTTTTTTTCTTTTCTGGAGATTTGAGTTCACACGAAGTAATACTGCAACTTTCATAGTATCTGATCAGTCGCTAGCTATTTATTTCTATGTTGTGATATTTACATTTAATTATCTGATTTTTCGGTTTCAAGTGTCTCTGCTCCTGTTCTTTGGAACTTGTTACTTCGTTAGCATTTCAGAATTCTCTAGCACAAGTTTCCCTGTTTGCTTTGAAATGAAATTGCCTTGTTGTATGCTGGAAATCATATTTTATAACGTAGAATCCTATAAGAGTCCCTTGCTAGTAACTTTATGTGCATGAATGTGGTTAATTTGGAAAATGGGGTTTGTAGGTTGGACAAATAAGAGAAGCATCTAACAAGGCGAACACTGCAGAACTTAAGCTGTTTCTGGAAATAGAGATGCTGGTAAGAAATTCTGGTTGCAAAGTATAATTGTTGAAGCCTTTTTCATTGAAGGAAATACAGAAGCTAATTGATTAACAGGGAAGAACGAGCTAATATATTTTTACTAATTCTTGAATTAATTAGGATGAACGTCCTATTCCTCCTCCTGAGAAATCAAAAGAAGATATTCTTCTTTTCTTTAAGCTTTATGACCCCGAGAAGCCAGAGTTAAGGTAATATACTTTTCCACATTTCCTTTATTCGCTCTGACTTCTATGTATAGTGGTCTACCACAACTTTCGTAACGATTATTCTTGCCTTTTTTCTGTGATGAGAAGAGTTCTAACCGTTTTGTCTCATTCGTCTGTCTATCTACCTCCTTGTAATATTTTTTTTTCTTACCAGGTATGTTGGCAGACTGATGGTGAAAAGTTCCAGTAAGCCTATGGATATAACTGGAAAACTGAATGAAATGGCTGGCTTTGCTCCTGATGAAGAAATAGAACTTTTTGAGGTCTGCTGCTGCTGGTGTCTCTTAACCTTAATTGTACATGCTTATTGGATTTACTCTGTTATTGAACTAACGGTTTTTTTATTCACAGGAAATCAAGTTTGAGCCGTGTGTTATGTGCGAACACCTGGATAAGAAAACTTCATTCAGATTGTGTCAAGTAATGTTTCATTCTCATCAAAAAAAAAATTCAGTCTTGTGTCTCTTTTGTGACATTGGGTTTCTCGCTTTCAGATCGAAGATGGAGATATCATTTGCTTTCAGAAACCTCTTCGTAACAAGGAGACTGAATGCCGCTACCCAGCTGTGCCTTCGTTTCTTGAATATGTCCAGAATCGACAGGTATAATTCGACTAATCACTGGTTCGTAAAGTCAAGGTTACTAGAGTAAGGCTTAGTATATGACGCAGCATATATTTCTCAATGATAAGCTTTCTTTCTAGTGGCAAATAAGTGTTTAATGATATAGGCTGGTCTGGTAGAGTATTTTCATGCAGCAGCTCTGAAATTCACTTGTCCTATTATATTTGTACAACAAGTTCCTAATATGTAAATCGAATCAGATAAAAATATATTCTGATATGCTAGATTTNCCTGATATGCTAGTATTCCTTATTCTGAACATTCGTGTCTTCATTGCAAATTTGCGAATGTTCTGAAAAATTGTTTCAAGCTGGAATGATTTGATCGGCAATTAACAAGCTGGAATGATTTGATGGGCAATTAACTTTTGCGGTTTGTNTCTGATATGCTAGATTTCCTTATTCTGAACGTTCGTGTCTTCATTGCAAATTTGCGAATGTTCTGAAAAATTGTTTCAAGCTGGAATGATTTGATGGGCAATTAACAAGCTGGAATGATTTGATGGGCAATTAACTTTTGCGGTTTGTGATTTTGTAGCTTGTCCGATTTCGTGCTCTGGAAAAACCTAAAGAAGATGAATTTGTTCTGGAGTTGTAAGTGCCCCTGTTGACGAATTTGAGGTTCATTTGACTTCGGTGACGAAATCATATTTTTTATTTATTTCCTAGGTCAAAGTTGCACACTTATGACGATGTCGTGGAAAGAGTGGCCGAGAAGCTTGGTCTTGACGATCCATCCAAGCTTAGGCTTACATCTCACAACTGCTATTCCCAGCAACCCAAGCCCCAGCCTATCAAATACCGTGGAGTAGACCATCTGTCAGATATGTTAGTTCACTACAATCAGGTAATAAACTTGAAGTTCTGCTAACTTTATTATTTCTTCTTGCTAAAGAATGCATGTTTGCTCATTGAATGTTATTTTTCTTTTCTCCAGACGTCTGATATTTTGTATTATGAAGTTCTGGACATTCCGCTTCCAGAATTGCAAGGTCTTAAAACCTTAAAAGTTGCTTTCCATCACGCCACGAAGGAAGAGGTATGTGTATATTTTTATTTGTGAGTCGTGTTCTTTTCTGCTGTATATTGGATTAATTTTCAACCCTTTTAACCATCACTATACAGGTGGTGATCCACAATATCAGACTACCTAAACAAAGCACAGTCGGAGATGTTATCAATGAACTTAAAACAAAGGTAAATGGCGGGTTTACTTTCCGATGTAGATGTTTTCTTCCTTTTAATTGTTCTCTGGCTTGTCTATATATCACTGCGAGAAGTACTTTAAAATGACGATCCACTGAAGTTCAATGCATCCGGATTATAGAATGCATCTATTGCTGACCTCCATGTTTGTTGCCGAGGAAAACTCGCTTTTCAAGCTTCGGATCTTACTGGCTTTCTCCATACAATTACCAATTTTACGTTATGCAAGTTAATCTAAGGTTATGCCTGATACAGGTGGAGCTTTCGCATCCAGATGCAGAACTGAGATTACTTGAGGTGTTTTACCACAAGATCTACAAGGTAACACGCGGATTCGTATTTTTTACTTTGTATCAATTATTTCATGATCCTAAAAGGATGGCTTCTCAACTATATCTCCTGATGAAATTCTTACAACCCTATAAAGTACAACGAACATTAATTTAAGTTGCTGGNCTTAAGGTGCTGGCATACTTTGCAGATTTTCCCATCAACTGAAAGAATCGAGAATATAAACGACCAGTACTGGACTCTGCGAGCCGAGGAGGTATTTACTAGGCTGCGCATTTCTATTTAAGTTTTATCTTCAAAGTTTTGGTATTATCGGAGTCTTAGTAGTCTTGCTGTTCATTAATTATTTGCTAATTTTCTTAAGTCTTCTTGTAGCTTTGTTTCGATGTGATCTAAGATTGGAATTTGGTTTTCAACATGAGATATTAAAAAATAAGAGAGATTGGATAGTTATTCCGTGCACATGCTGATTTATGTCTTCCTAAATATCAGATTCCGGAAGAAGAGAAGAATATTGGTCCAAATGATCGCTTAATTCTTGTGTACCACTTTGCTAAGGAGACTGGACAAAATCAGGTGAGAATCAGCTATCAAGTTTTTGTGATAAAACTGGTGGCAAAGTTTTTCATAAGTATCATGTTTGTTTGTTCCTCAGCAAGTGCAAAACTTTGGGGAGCCCTTCTTCTTGGTAATCCATGAAGGTGAAACTCTTGAAGAAATCAAGAACCGTATACAAAAGAAGCTTCATGTTTCCGATGAGGACTTTGCCAAGGTACGCACGGCTGAATAATGATCAAAGCTAAATATAGAACCGGAGGTTAACAGATACAAGTCTTATATTTTGATACATTATGTAGTGGAAGTTTGCGTTTATGTCCATGGGGCGTCCGGAGTACTTGCAGGACTCGGATGTTGTTTACAATCGCTTTCAGGTATTTACTTGTTCTCCTCTTTATTTTTGGAAAAGCTAGGGCGAGTAATATCTGAGATGTAACCTGAAACTTTTGATCCTTTGGTAAACAGAGAAGAGATGTGTACGGTGCTTTTGAGCAGTACCTCGGGTTGGAGCACACTGATACTACTCCTAAGAGAGCTTATGCAGCAAACCAGGTAACATTTTCTTGATAATTTATATTCTTTTCCCTAAGGTGTAAACGAAGTCCCTTCTTTGTTAATTGGTGTTTGCGTTGTCCTTGTAGAACCGACACACTTATGAGAAGCCGGTGAAAATTTACAATTAGCCGAGCAACTTTGGACCAAAGGCATCGAATAAGAGAGGAGGGAAGGAGCGAGTGTGTGAAGTGTGATGATGACCGATCGTAGGATGATGTAGAGAATTTGGTCTGATAGGGTTTTGGGTTGCGCATTGATAGTGTGTTTTTTTCTTTTTGCTTTTCTATTTCTCTTTATTTCTATCTGCTTCTATACTTTTGTGTTAATATATGGAATGTGTGAGACTATATAGGCACATCATGCAATTTTTATTTTCGAAAAAAAGAATGTGGAGGCCCGTCGCTTGGATTCGGGAGCGCGGTTGGCTTTCAGAGTTTATAGAATACCGAAACATTTGTAATTTTTAGAGATTTGAGGTTTATGAAGGATTTTTTTGACTGGCGATTGTATAGCTTTTTCTTGCATTTGCAGTTATTATTAATTATTGCAAATGAATTAAGTTTCCCCAGTTAAACATCCTTCGATTTAGCTGACCGCTCGTGATGGGGCCCACAGACAAGTCGAAAGTTCAAAATTTTGTCGCAAGGAACTGAGATTATAACGTATCGAAGACGATTGATTATACACAAAGATAAAAGCTGTTTAAATTTGAATATTTTCCAAAAGACAAAGGATCAAACTCTATGGAGGATTACTCTCAGCTCTGTGCAACTCTATACGACACAACACCGTCCGCTGTCTCAACCACTAATCTCTTCATCCGTGTCAGTAGCACCGTGTACGCTTTCTCCTTGTGGCCTGCAATACAATCATCATCATTTTCTCGTTTGTGAATCTGAAGATATATAAAATTGATGATAATGCGGAGATCCAAGTTCAAACGTCTATAATCTGGTTTAAAAATGATATACTGGCTTAACCTAAGAGATGCTACAAGCACCAGAACGTACCAAGGCCTAGAGTCGGGATTTCATCTGCTCGGAAGTAGTAAGACCCGTTTGTTTCTTTCTTGCTACAAAGGACCGAGTTGAATTTCTCCACGGCCCTGAGCAGATCCTGGAAACATAAGCAGGCATATTACATTTTTAGGGAATCTATAAGCCTTTAGTTACTAGAGATAGACAGAAACATTGAGTCTTTTGAGCATACAGATTATCCAGACTTTAGACTGAATTGCAATATGTGAGGCTAAGACACGAAATCTGGATTCACTTCAGTAGGTAACTGATACTTTGCATGACACCAAAATAAACTCAAGAGTCAAGATATAAAACTATAGGCCTTCACAAAGTCCTCACAATTGCCCAATACTTCTTGTTATCTCATTGCAACAGAAGCGTGTTCCAAACATGGACAACATTGGGATGCGCTATGAAAAAAACAAAATCAGAACGATGATTGCAGGAGATGAGCAATTTTCTAGTTTCGCACGGGCAATGAATTTGAAGGCAGGGACTTATCCGAAACCAGAAATAAACAAAGTTGGCTTATTCATTATAAGTTGGAACAACGAATTTTTCTGCGCTCTCTAATTCATTAGGGATATATATTGGTTAAGCTACTAATATAACGCTAAGACTCTAGCCAGGAAGATATAGATTTGCTATAATACGAGGATTTGGATGATCTTCGTACCTCCCATGATGCTAGAGCCTTCATGTAAGAAGGAAGACTTTCGTATTCTTCTTTTACCAATGTTATAGTAGGCCTTGAAGTTCTACCCATCTCTCGTGTCGCATACTCATCTTCTGCATGTAACAAAGTCTAACATCATCTACCGGAGACTAATGAAATTCAATCATATTAAACTAGTAAAGGCTTAGAAATAACCATTGGAAAGCTCTGACGTCTTTGGAGCAAGTAGAGCACTAGTACCAAATGGTTTGCCCCTATATCAAAGGAAAACTTGCTGATATACGACTAAGAGGGAAGGCGCAAAGATTTATTTACATGTACGGCATCAAACCTACTTCACTGATTCTTCCAAATACGTGTAAGGAGCCTTCACATTATCGTTAGCTGTAAAGAGTTGGAAAAGTAAGAAACATTAAGAACATAATGAGAGTAAGGAAAGCATCCTAAGTTATTACAGCAAACCATATTATTGTATCAACGGAGGAGAAAAACCTTGCTTTCTACCTTCTGAAGCTAGAGTTGCAAGACAAGCATCTGAAAGCCCAAGGTTCTTGAAATTTGGCGAATCATCTAGACTGGGAAAGATTAAGGAAAAACAAATCCATGCCTAAGGCTGGTTGATAACAGGAGTCTACACAAGATTTTAGATGAAGCTAATTATACATAAGCATCTGCGAGGAAACCATAATATCTCAGTAAAG
>OVBB01000544.1:9998-21849 GCA_900406415.1 Isatis lusitanica
AACAAAGAAGCGCTGATTCAACTAGAGTAGAATCAAGATCGAGTTTCTACACTTTTAAAGTTTGTATTCAAACTAATTACTTATTTTCAGCTTGATATACAAACATATGGAAAATTGGATCAGAAACCCGAAAGGTGTATATACCTGCTTGGAGTCCGGGATAAACATGTTTCAGTGATAGCTATTGAGAGAGGTAGCCATGGAAGGTATGTTTGGTTCTTTAAACATTAACATCTAATGGATATGCATAACTTAAAAAAAAACTGAATTTTATATTCTAAAAGTTATCAAGCCTCACAATCAAATCATTGGGTAAAAGTACACAAGCCTCAACAATAACATACCTTGGAGATAATGTTGCTTTTGTGGGCTCTTGATATGCCGATTCACAGGTGTGCAAAACAGATAAGATCTTTTTTGTTTTTGTAACCACGAGTAAATAATCTAGTTTTTTTGGCAGCAACGTGTATATTTGAATCGTGTTTTGTTTTCCTTTTAATTTTCAAAATACTATCATTATCTTTCTACACAGTTTGTAAAAATCAATCAGGATACCCAAGCTCCAGAAGTCCTGAAGATATTTTCTAGTTCTTGTCCAATAATAGATTTTTCAATAAGCAACAATACAGGATTCTAGAAGCTTGTCATGTGTTGTTGCACTCATGATGATAGTTCTCTCAAGGCAATTAATAGTGGGTAAGAATTACCGAGAAGTTATTCACATCAACTGTTTTCTTTTTTCATTTTGTATTTTACATTAGGTAATTTATTATTTCCTCTAACTAATAGATCTTTGATGTATTGCAGATGTCTTTCGCATTACCAAATGTGGGAAAATTTGGTAAAATATGGTCGATTAAGTATTCTTATTCCGGAGAATATCACACATATATCTGCATCAAGTTAAAGGTGCGAATGAAGGGGCTATTATGTGTGCCATGGATGAAAATGGCAATATCGGACCTCACGAGATGGCTCGTTTTGTATCTGATAACATTACCTTTTGTTGCCATGAAGCTGGCGTTTTAGATGGCGACTATCATTTTATACAAGTAAGAATTTCTATGCCTCATATTTTAAAAAAGAAAACTTATATGCAGACTTAGTATTTGATGCTCTTCGTTCTTCCTTCTGAATTTATGGATTGGTCCAACTCAGGTTACTGCGAAGTCAGTTCGCCTGATTGGTTAGAAGGATGGATTACTGCGGGACGAGTGGTTTCCTAGGTCTTTGTCTAATATACAATTCGCATCTGAAAATGTACAACTACCTTTCAATTTCAACAAAAGTTATTTATCCTTTTGCCCATCTAATTGAGTTGCTGTAACTGTTTTACGTCTCAGGTTCTTCTATCAACTAGCGACCGCAACTAGTTTATCTTGGAATTGGATTTCAGAAATTGTATGAAGTGAAATCAGGAGTGGGATGAAGTTTCATGTCTTGATATAAGTCCCAAGCTTGCTGCTGTTGGGCTTTGGAGAAAAAATGCTGTAATACTTTTATCACTTCCAGAGTTAGAGGTTCTCAGCTTGGAGGAATTAATACATGTACCTCGGTGTGTTCTTCTGTGTGATTTTAAATGGGTATGACTTTTCTAAATCATTACTCATGTGCCATTAAATAAGTCTTCTTTTTTATGATTGATACAATTTCTTGATATTTTTCACAGGTATCGTATTTGTTATGTGCTCAAAATGACACTTTTTCAGCTTTCAAGGTGGTTAATCGCAGCCTCCAAGTAAAAGTCACCACGAAATTTTCGAGTTTATGTAAAACACTGCATAGAATTACATCAGGTGGTTTGGCCTGTGTGCTTTTATCAACTGTAGGAGAACCAAATTTGATTTTCATCAAAGACCAACAACTGGAGCTCAGCATTACGAATCTTAGAAATATTGAGAATGTCTGTCATTTCCACTGTCGTGGTCTCCCAGAGGGGTAAGCTAATTTTTTCAGGTTTCTTATTATATCTCAATTCAGAATTACTTAGATAATACTTAAAGGGAAAAATGTCATAAAAAGCATGAACTTTCAAATTATGCCGTTTAAAGCATGAACTTTGACATATGTCATTTAAATCATGAACTTTCGTTGACTATTTATTTAAAGCATCAAGTTTCGTTGACTAGGCCAAAATGAGCATGACATTAACTTATTTAACGTTGTTATTAACCGACGTTAATGCACTGTTACCGTCCTCTGTTAATCACAAAACGACGTCGTTTTAGTTTTGGAAAAATGTCATTTAAAGCACAAACTATCAAATTGAGACCATTTAAAGCATGAACTTTCAAACTGAGGCCATTTCAAGCATGAACATTTCATATCGGTGTTTTAATCATGGACTTTCATTGTTTTTATAAGCATTATGTTTTGTTAAGTCAGCCAAAATGAATATGGGGTTACCACATTTAACATAACTTTTAATATGTGTTAAATGAACGCTTAAAGAACAATATTTTTTATTCCTATTTTCAGCGTACCACTCCAATAACTCGTTATGAGCATTGCTTACCGGTGAAAACAAAAGAAGATTTAAACCATGGAAATTGAAAAAATAAAAAAAAACAGATATTCACATGGTGAAAACTTACCTAAGTGTTCATAAGAAGTTTCATTTATTTCCTCAGTTTCTTAAGTATATCAACTTGAAAATATATAATTTAAAACGTGTATAAATGAAAATGAAATTGTTATTCTTCAACCCGAGGCTTTATACTGTTGTATCATTAATATCTAAAAATATAATTAGAAGAAGAAGAGATATTAAATACTCTTGATTTTACAAATCAATGAAATGTAATTTATATGACTTTTTAAAATGTTACAACGTCATTATCATTTTGGCCAATAAACTGAAACGATGTTGTTGTTTAACCGCTCATTTAACACATATTAAAATTTATGTTAAATATGGTAACTCCATATTTATTTTGGCTGACTTAACAAAACATAATGCTTATAAAAACAATAAAGTACATGATTAAAACACCGATATCAAAAGTTTATGCTTTTAATTAGCTTATATTCATAGTTCATGCTTTAAATAACCTCAGTTTGAAAGTTCATACTTTAAATGGTGTCAATTTGAAAGTTTGTGCTTTAAATGACATTTTTCCAAAACTAATACGACGTCGTTTTGTGATTAACGAATGACGGTAACAGTGCATTAACGTCGGTTAATAGCTCCGTTAAATAAGTTAACGTCATGCTCATTTTGGCCTACTCAACGAAACTTAATGCTTTAGAAAAATAGTCAACGAAAGTTCATTATTTAAATGACATATGTCAAAGTTCATGCTTTAAACGGCATAATTTGAAAGTTCATGCTTTTTATGACATTTTTCCCAATACTTAAATATCTGATTATGCGTCTCTTAATTGGACAGACTAGCAATTGTTCAGGAAGGTGGAGTTGTGATTTGCACAATGGGAGATGTCGATGGGAATAAAAAAGTTTCTATGACAAGCTATGGTAGACGTGTATACCATCAAGATGAAACTGAATCAAGTGTGGTTCTCGTCGAGGAGAAGAAGCAACCAGGAGCCAGCTTTGCAAGACATTTGGTACAGCTCCTCGACAAATTGCTCAACACGCTATCATCCTTCAGATTGAATGAGGGAGAGCGTGGAGACTCAATAACTAGTTGTTCATTTGCTGATGAAGACCAAAACGCATACTACTGTGTTGGCACATCTCAAGATCCTTCTTTACCTTCAAATTATAAGATAAATATTTTGTTTAGTGTGTCAATACTGTACTGTTTCTACGTTAATTCAATTCATTCATTATCTTGTTTTTTCTTTTCGTGTCCACAAGGGAGGATTTTAGTTTTTAGAGTTACAAATGGAGATTTGTAACTGGGAAAGACCATGGAAGTTTATATAGACGACATGCTTGTCAAATCCCAGGACGAAAAAGATCACGTAAAGCACATGCGAGATTGTTTACATATGTGCAGTTTTTGTACAACAAGGAGATAAAAATGAAGATTTGGAGCTGCTCTTGGCCTCCCCACCTTCATATCCAAGCTTTTGTAAACCAATGTCCACATTTCTTCTAATCTTGCCCACTTGAAATTGTTGCTCTTAAAGAAAAGGAGCAGTCATGAGATCCCAAAACACCTGAGAAACAAAAAAAAAAAAAAAAANATATATATATATATATATATCAAATAAAAACATGGTATTTGGAGTAATATGATAACTATAAAAGATTACTCATTAAGTATAGATTTTGTTATTTGATTCTAGGAATGGCCTGGATCTAGGAAATCTAAAGATAAACCAGTGGCAAGCACAGATTTATTGGAAGCAGTCTTTGGTGTTGTTCATGTGAGTGGAGCTAAAGGAAGGAGTGCTCAGTAGGGTGAAAATGAGTTAGACAACATGGAGCTAGAGAATGATGATGCTGCATCTGAAGCAAGGAAATTCAATTCTAACAAACCATGAAACAGATGTTCCCTCAGCTTCTAATACTCCACAAAACTCCAATGTTCCCCCAGTCTATAATCCTCCCTCATCTTTCAATGCTCCATGACCCTCCACAGTCCCAAAGGCTAGTTTGAAAAGGCCTCCAGAAAAAGCAGAAGAAGTTATTAGAAGTAGTCTTCAATCACAAGATGAGATACTTGCTCACAAAAACCACCTGATAGAAAGCCATCCAGATTTGAGTTTCTCTCAGCTTAAGGCTATGAGATTCTTCCCTTCACTCTATGCCATAAGAATGTGGTCTCCATGGTATAAATCTGCCATGAAACATCTCAAGGAAGCTGCTATGTATCGACAAACGTTCCTAAGCTTTGAAGAAGATGAGAACAATATTATATATTTGGAGGAAGAGATCGGTGAAAAGAAGATATGCATAAGGGAGTTTGAGTTTATTTGGATTTGTAACGTTTCTAAGTCATTTGTTGTCTTGTGTTTTAACGCCTACTGGTTTATTGTGGTGTCTTTTGCCTCCTTAAAAACTGAAAGTCTAAAGTCTTGTGTTGTCTTGTCTTGTCTTTACTTCTTGTTTATGTATGACATTTTCCATCTATCGAAAATACTTTGTTTATTTGTTACGTGTTTGTGTATGCTACGTGTTTACTCATCAATTTTTATTTGAAAAATGTGCAAGGAGACAACATCACTAGATACATTTGCATTGCTAACTGATGATGATGATATATAGGAGGAAGAGAACATGTATCATATGCTAGAAGAAGTATATGGAGTTACTCTTCCTCTTCCTCGACAAATACAGAGAACAAACAGAGGTAGAGGTTGGTGTCATGCTTAACGCCTCATGTTTTAGAGTGAGCAGAAATGTTTCAACATCTTGAGGATAAATCAAGGTACTTTTATGAATCTATTCTTTAGGCTTGCAGAATACTACAAACTTGAACAATCATGCCACGACTATCATGAAGAGAGTGTAGCTATGCTTGTTGAAGTGGTGATACAAGATGTAACAGTTATATTCTTGGCTGAGAGATATAAGCGCTCTGTGGATACAGTGAAAAAGAAAATTAGATGATGTTCTAAGTGTCCTATTGAAGCTTGCAGCAGACATCGTTAAGCCATAAAGAGGAGAGTTTACTACTTCTAGCTAGTCGTGTTCTTGTAAACGATGATAGTTATAAACTTGTATGTTCATATTGCTGTCTTTTGTTATAATGATTCTTGTTTCGATGCTCTTATCGAAATGATTATGAATGTCTTGTTTGGATTATATGTAAATGCTGTTTTTTTATGATTGCATGAGTGCTTTGGACGAAACTCACATATCTGTTCGTCCTCCATCTGATAATGTGGAATCGTTCAGAGGACGGAATGGAGAACCACCAATAAATGTTCTCGCAATATGAAATTTGAATATGCGATTCATATGCGCATATGTTGGACTCCCTGGTAGAGCACATGACACAAAGGTTCTTACATATTGTGCTACAGATGAACTTTGCTTCCCTCTTCCACCAGATGGTAAGTATTATCTAGTTGACTCAGGCTATCCTACTAGAACTGGTTATCTAGGCCCACATCGTAGAACAAGGTATCATCTTGACCAGTTTTCTAGGAGAGGACCACCACTAGCACTAGAGAACTATTAAACCGCAAACATGCTAGTCTACGTTCTGTGATAGAGATAACATTTGGTGTTTGGAGTGGAGGATTTTAGATAGGAAGAATCCGAAGTACGAGGGTAAGAAGTGGATGAAGATTGTAACAGCAAGTATTGCACTTCACAATTTTATTCGAGATTCAGCGTATGAAGATCGTGATTTCACTTACTGGGAAACAGTTGATGTGTATGAACATCATGGTGACCGAGTAAAAGATATTGAGCATACTCCATATTTTCCGGCTGGTGATAAAGCAATGGAGATTCGACGTGATATCATCACTGGAAAGATAGCAAGAGGACATTAACTTCCGTATTAGCATCACATATCAAGAGGTATAGTGTAATATTAGTTGTCGGATTCATATTTTAAATATTGGATTCCAAATTGATAAATAATTTGCATGTTGGTCTTATTGCAGTGTAATATTGTGACAAGAAGATTCATACAAGAGCATGATTTTTGGTGACCAATGAAATGGTGAAGGAAAAGCACGATCCAGTGACAATTGAAATATGTATACTATCATGTTAAAAATGTATAATAATATAATGTACATTAGTATAATGTAGTTTGATGTTTGTTGTATAATATAATTTATAATATATTTCATATGTTATAAAAAAATAGAAAATGTTGTTTGATGTTTTTGTTATTTGATTATAAATACTCCCTCTATTTCATAATGCTTATTGTTTTGGTTGAAAACACAGATATTAAGAAAAATAATATTTAATTGAAAACACACTCATTACAAAAAGTACTTATAACTAGGGAATAAATAAAGTTATTCATATGGGAGAATACAAGGAGTCACTCGTTGAGATTTTTATTAACTTCTTATTTACAATTCAATTTGGAGCCAGTTTATACATGTTTAACTAAAGCTAAAATTTTCAATATGGAGCCATAAAAAAATTTGGTGAACTTTTTAATTATTTATAGCAGCTTCAAAATGAAAATGATTTCTAAACTTTTTTCATGACTTCTAATCACGATTTGAATCAGTTAGCTCAAAATAACTAAAACTTCTACCCACAGAAGAAACCTTCATCGATGATAACAGATATTTTTCAATTAACCTATGTATTTTTATTTAGATTGTATTGAATCCAATTTTACTTTTCAGCGTACAAGTGCTGTTCATTATCTATTGACAATCTATAGACGTCACTTCAGTCACATGAATTAGATATTTTTTTCAAGTTTTTCAATACTTCTATTAGTTTAATATTTGTTTCTTTTGTTAACTAACTAATTTTGTAAGCTTTTTTTGTCACAATGATTCCACATTCTCCTAACCTTATTTGACGGTAAATTTAACTATTTAATTTTTCAATTCCTTAGCGTACGCTTCTATTGTCTGGATATTTTTTACGCTCTCAATTAAAAAATTTGTATATTCCAATCCCAACTTTTACGCTCTCAATATCACGATTATGTTTGTTTTCTCTTCTTCTGATACACAGTTTCTATTGGCAGATTATGGAGAAGCAGTACAAGATGAACCAAATCCACAACAAACCAACAAGTTTCTTTCAAATGATGAGAGACAAGAGAATTTTTTGTGCTCTTTTGGCTAAGAGCATTGATGGAAAGTTGGGAGAAAATGCCACAAAAGAAGTATCTCATTAATTTTCAGTGCCTATTGTAACAGTACAAAGGATTTGGAAAAGAGCAAAAGAAACAGCTGCTACTAGTGGAAGAGTTGATATTTCTAATCGAAAGTTTGGAAATTGTGGCCGCAAAAGAATTTATCTCCAGCTAAATCACGTTACTGATGTTCCATTACACAAACGAACAACTTTGAGGTCATTTTCTATGACTATGGATGTGAGTCTTACAACATTATTCAGACGTAAGAAGCAAGGACTTATTCTACGACATACCAATAGCATCAAACCTCATCTAAATGGATATCTAGCCGAGAAGTTAAGATTTTTCATAGTTGTCGTTTGTAAGAATTTTATTGGAAAAGTAACGTTCTTAGCTGCTATGGCTCGACCAAGATTTGATGAAGAAGGAAAAGAAATATTTTCTGGAAAAAATAGAGTATTACCATTTGTTACTTTGCAGCCAGCTAAAAGAAGAAGTAAAAGTAGAGATGCTGGAATATTAGAACTCAAAGCAGCAACATCTATCAAGAGAAAAGATATAAAAGCATGCTTGATTGAAAATGAAAATGTTATTCCAGCTATTCATGAAAAGTGGTCAAGGGAAGATAGAGATAAGATCATTTTTATCCAACAAGATAATGCAAGAAAAATTGTGGAATGTGGAGATAAAGATTTTCAAGAAGTTGCACCGAAAAAGGATTTTAATATTCGGCTGATGTGACAACGACCAAATTCACTAGAACTAAATATCTTAGATCTTGGATTGTTTAGTGCCATTCAATCGCTGCAACATAAAAAGTGCCCAAAAACCATAGAATATCTTGTTCTTGTGGTAGAAAAGTCTTTTGATCAATACTCCACCAAAAAGGTAAACAATATTTTTTTACTCTTTAATCATGTATGCAAGAGATCATGAAAGTTAGAGAATCAAACAAATACAAAATACCATATATGAAAAAATATGTTTTGGAAAATGATAATATTCTTCCTATATAGTTAAGTAATGATGTTATGTTAGTCCATAATGTAACGAGGGAATTAGGGTCGTTAGACTAGTAAGGTTGGTTTGAATTTTGTATTGCTGTGTTTTCTATTGTTGTTGCCTTTATTATTATGTGGATTATCTACATTTTGTATGGAATTTAAGTTTATGGTTGAGTGCCTGGATTTATTTTTACGTTACCATTTATTGTTACTTTACCAATGATTTATTAGTTTTACTAGCTGCTATGGATCGGCCATGTACTATGAAATATATAATCTTAGTAAATTTATAAATGTGCTAGATGCTTTTCAGTATATCTAATTTAGTAAATAATTTGACTTTCATAAATGTATACAAATGATTTATATAAAATGAAAAGTGAAAACATAAAATAAAATAAAAATGAAAACACAGTTTGAAAAATATTTTATTTATTTATTTTACTAGTTTTATTATTTTCTTCTCCTTACACTGAATTAATTCACCATAAAAGACTGAACAAGAAAATTAAAAAAGAAAGAAGTATCATCAAAGCTAAAAAACATTAGGAAAATTAATTTTGAGAATAGTCATTATAGTGTCTTAAATTTCTTTGCTGGGACAAAGCTTTTCTTCTTGCTCATTTGGTAATTTGTTCAAATCCAATTTTATGGTGGTATTTTATTGTTTTTCCGTAGATCCTTCTCATATCTCTTGAATAGCTGTCTTTTACCTTTTTCTTTTCTTTTTCTTTTTTCATATTTGTTGGAATTAGTCTTTTAATTCCTACATCTATAAACATGCCAATCTCTGAATGATAAAGATGCACAAGCGGAAGCGTACCTTTTGGATCCATGATTTATGTTCTGAAGTTTGGTAATGGCTCTTCCACAACAAACCATATGTGAAGTTAGTTCTCTGTTGATGGGATGCAGAGACTTTCTGTATTTTCTACTAGGGTTTCTGGAGGACCATAACCCTCTATTTATATAGAGGATCAATTTCCAATTCGGCCTTTCATCAAATTAGAAATTGCCTAAGGTATCCACATATTAATATTTCATAACACTTATGCCCCTTAGTCCTTTATTTATACCAAAGTGACCACATAAGTTTTAACTACTATAAATAATGACCCTAACACATTGATTATACATGTGTGACCCCGAAATAGTTATTACAATCTCCAACTGGGTCACATATTGTGAGAGCCGAAACTCACACTGTCAAAACTTATATTTTATGGGGGCTCGAAAATTCTATTTTAAAGAACTCAAGGACCAAATAATGTTTTTATTGAATGATTTCCGAAAGTACAAGAATAATTAGCAAAAGCTGAAAAGTCTAATATTGTTAAAACTCTTAATACTCAGATTTGGGATGATCTCAACCTAGTACAAGCACATTTATTTATACTAGGGGACCTAGGAGGCTAAATCTCCTTCTGGGCGATGTGGGACAAAGTTCCAATCCTTCCAGCCGCCGACTTGACTTTTGGGCCCGTCTCTCGCTCCAGCCCGTCGCACGATTAAATCTTGACCCGGCCCAACTTCCGTGAATAATGACCCGATGAATAGTGTTTTCTTACGGTTTTTCCCGCGTGAACAGTGTTCCGAACGTTCCTTTTCCGTCTTTTGAAATCAGTCCGCTCGTTTTTCCCCCGAGCTTCCAGCCGCCGGTCCGATTCTTGTTTCCAGCCGCCGGTCCAAAGCTGAAGCGTGTGGGCGCCTGGACCTGGGCGGCTGGACACGAGCATAAGACAAGGTCGGCTGGATGATGCTCGGTCCTCGGCGGCTGGACCGTGATCGGTCCTGGGCGGCTGGACCGTGATCGGTCTTGGGCGGTTGGACCGTGGCGGCTGGACCGTGGCGGCTGGACCGTAATTGTCTTGGGGGGCTGGACCGTGATCATGGGCTGCTGGCCAATGATCGTGGGCTGCTGGAACATGGTACTCGGGATAAGTCCAGCCGTCATGTCTTGATGAGAAGATGATGGGCGGCTGGAAGATCCTTGGCCTAGGGCGGCTGGACCATGATCGTGGACTGCTGGCCAATGATCGTGGGCTGCTGGAACATGATGCTCGGGATAAGTCCATCCGCCATGTCTTGATGAGAAGATGATGGGCGGCTGGAAGATCCTTGGCCTTGGGCGGCTGGACCATGATCGAGGGCTGCTGGACAATGATCGTGGGCTGCTGGAAGATGATGCTCGGGATAAGTGCAGCCGCCATGTCTTAATGAGAAGATGATGGGCGGCTGGAAGACCCTTGGCCTTAGGCGGCTGGACCATGATCTGTGGCCGTGGGCGGCTGGACCGAGGTAGTCCATGGGCGGCTGGAAGACATGGCCCATGGGCGGCTGGACCGGGCACGGTCTCTGAGTTCTCGTCTGTTTTCCTTAAGTTCATCAATCTTCGAGGAGGGGCTTTTGACCCCAACAGTTAGCCCCCCAGCCCGTTGCTTCTGTATCATGAAGCGGCGGACGTTTTTACCGAGCATTTTATCGGGATTGATGGATTAAAGGATATTCGTGCTCGATAAAGGAAATTTCTCTTTTCTTCTTTCTTTTTATTTTTTTTTGGTGTTGGATATCGGTCTGAACTGAACATATCCTTTTTTCTGCCCGAAATTTGTGGGCGGCTGGACCAGAATTTGGAAANGGTCTGAACTGAACATATCCTTTTTTGTGCCCGAAATTTGTGGGCGGCTGGACCAGAATTTGGATAAAATCCTATTTCGTCCTCTGTTAGGATCCAGACCGACCGACTACGTATGTATGCGCATCCCCTTCTCTGGTCTTTTCTCACTAAATTTTTTAGATCTATTAATCCTCTTTCTTGCTAGTCATGGTTAAGCTATCCTTCCGCGAGAAGAAACAGATGGAGAAAAGTGGGAAAGGAGCCGGAGACACGAGTAAATCAGAGAAAAGTTCTGACGTTAAGGCGACGGCTCATTCCCTGGGATCAGGATTAACAGATGGTACTCTAGCCATTCCTCCACCGGAGTGGCCTGCTGACAAGCTGGCTCTATCGACCGTTGTGGTTACTCCGTTGAAAAAAGATGTTATTTTGGCGNTCGTTCGCCTGATACTCAGCCGTCGGCTGGTGGAGTTGTTTACGTCTTGCACGGGGCAAACGGTGAGCTGCGCAAGAAAGAGACGGGTGGC
>OVBB01000545.1:0-18227 GCA_900406415.1 Isatis lusitanica
TTCTTCTCTACGTCTCTCGTTCTTAAAGTAAAGAATATTTCTCGTCCCCAACGATGGCGCCAAACTGTGAGAGCCGAAACTCACACTGTCGAAATTTATTTATTCGCGGGGCTCCGAAAATTCTACTTTAAAAGAACTAAAGGGAANAAACTAAAGGGCAAAACTGTAAAAACATGAAAAAGGAGATTTTATTAGAATATTTCTCTCAAGTACAAGTATATATGTGAATGCTTAATGTCTTAAATCATAAAAGTTCTTGCACTTTTTTGGTGTGTGTTAAAAGTGAGCACAAGGGTCTCTTTATATACTAGAGAGTCTAGGGTCTCGAAGACTGATCTAAGCAATGTGGGACGTTGTTAAAAATCCCTTCCCAGCCGCCAACAATTCTTGATGGGCCGCCGCCGAACCGCCTTCCTTCCTTCCAATCAGGCATGTTTGTCTTGATTTGGCCCAGCTTGTCTTTTTGGCCTCTTGGTCCGTTTTTCCGGTTTGTTTTAAGTAAACTCCTAGATGTTTTTAAATGTCCGGAACAGCGTTAAGTCTTCTCGTGAATGGCGGGACGTTTCCCGAAGTCGAGAACCAACGGTCGGGAAAGACGGTTTGGGCCGGCCCGCGAAGGTGTGGTCCAGCTGAGTCTGTGTCGACGTTCTAGCCTGATGGACGTCTTTGGCCGGGAAAATATGCTTAGATTCGTCTTGAGAAGCCTGTACAGAGTCTAGTTCATCCGCCGGGCCGGATGCCAAGAGCTCGGCCCGTGCAGGAGTTTGGTCCTATTTCATGGGCTTGCTGCCGGGACATAGGTGTCCGTTCGTTGCTCCGGCCTTTTGTCTCATCAATCTCCGAGGAGGGGATTTTGACCCCAACACATTCTCTTTGCTGATGACACGATGTTCTTCACCAAGACGGATGAGAGAAGATATGGCTTTCTCAAGAATATACTTGAGGAGTATGAGAGAGCATCAGGGAAAACAATAAACAAAGCAAAATCTCATATCACCTTCTCAGCGAAAGCATCTCTATAGGCTAAGGTGAACGTTAATGCTTGGCTGGGAATCTACAAAGAGGGAGGCGATGAGAAATACCTGGGTATGCCTTATTGGACGCAGGAAGAAAGACTTATTCACGTTAATAATGGATCAAATCAAACAAAGATCTATAAGCTGGGCTACTAGAAGACTGTCGGGGCAGGGAAACTTTCTCTTCTGAAGTCAGTATTAGCAGCAATCCCTAACTTCTCAATGGAAAGCTTCAAACTGCCCCTGAGTGCGTGCAAAAGAATTCAATCAGCCTTAACTAGATTCTGGTGGGACTCCAACCCGAAAACTAAAAGCATTTGTTGGGAAGCATGGGATAAACTCATGAAATCAAAGAGAGATTGAGGGCTGGGGTTTTGAGATGTTGAAGCATTTAACGACGCCATGCTAGCAAACGTGAGCTGGAGAATTCTTTCCAACCCAGAATGTCTACTAGCTCGTTTGCTCAAAAGCAAATACTGCAAACATGAACAATTCTTAAAGGTGGAAGGGACAAGGTCGATGTCTCATGGGTGGCGAGGAGTGATAGTAGGAAAAGACATATTAGTACAGAACCTGGGGTACATAATTGGAAATGGGATGACAGCCAAGAATGGGAGGACCCATGGATCTCAGTGACAAATCGGGAAGTGCTCTATGGACCTGCGACAGAGGAAACAGCGAATTGGAAAGTCTCCAATCTGTTCAAGGAGGGTACAACCCGATGGGATAAGGGAAAATTAACAAGCTCTTACCAAACATAACTGAAGAAATACTGGGTATTCAGAGGAGCCAATTGGGAGCGAAGGATAAGTTGATGTGGCTGTCGAGCAAACAAGGAACTTATTCGACTATAACAGGCTACCACCAGGCTAGAGGGATGAAGTTTACAGAGGAGACAACTGAGATGTAGGGGACTAACCGGACCTTTGATTGGGAAAGGGACATTTGGAAGAAAAAAAGCAAGTCCTAAGATACAGATTTCCTCTAGAAAGCAAAGAAAGGATCAATTGCAGTGGGAAATAATCTAACAAGAAGAAACATTACTCATACGGCGGAATGCTTGTGATGCGGTAAAATTGAAACAACATAACATGTCCTATTCAATTGTGAATACGCAAGGAGAGTTTGGGATGTAGCGCCCTTTCACCAACACATTGAAACAAGAACACAGATGGAATTTGGAGAATTTCTGGAAAAGAACAGGAGCGTTAAAAGCCTCCCACCAATAGGAGTTAATTGTGAATCGCTGTTGGCGTGGGTGTGTTGGAATATCTAGAGAAGAAGGAGCAAGCATATTTTTGAAGGAAGACAACTAAGAGAACAAGACATAATCACCAAAGCGATCACAGAAACCAGATAGTGGTTCATGGCACACAAAAATATCAAAGGAGAAGAACCACATAAATTGACAGTGAAAAAGCGTGGAGAACAGCTGAGGATCAACCGAACCATTGAGATTACAAACTGCTGGATCGATGCCTCCTGGAAATTGACGAAGGAAGCAGGATTAGGCTGCGTAATGGAAGATGTAGGAGAAAGGATGGTCAGAAGAGAGATGATGTGCAAATCACAGCTGCTGTCACCATTAATGGCAAGAAACTTTGGCATGTAGGGAAGCCTTAAAAAGGTTACGAGCGTTGCAGCAGAGCAAGGGAGGATGTTCTCCGAGTCACTCAACCTAATCCGAGCTCTATCATAAAACAACTGCAAGAAAAGAGTTGTCCAGAATCGTGATGGATATAAACAATCTAGAGAAGGAGTTTGACATAGTAGAATTCGTTTTCTCCCAAGAAAAGAGAATGCATAAGCAGTCTTGGTAGCTTAGAAAGCATATGAATGTGTGTATGATGACATGATTGTAAGACTCTGAACTCTGTTTCAAATGGAATGAATTTCAGTTGACAAAAAAAAAAAGAATAATTATAAAAGATTGCTTTGGACTTTCGGTTAGTTTGCTCAAAAACTTCCTTTTTAACATAATTTCTAGCTTTTTTTTTGTTTTGTGTAAGTACATTTTAACCCTCAGAACATCAATCAACGGCATTTACCTTCTGACAACTTTATTTTTTTTTATTTTTTACGAGACTAGCCTAATCAAAACATTATTCGACCATCGTTTCTTTATTCTCAAATCCGTCTTCAAACATCATAAACAAAACTCTCAAACCGGTCTGTTTCTATCGCTCAACAAAAAAAAATCAGACATTTTCCAAGAGCAAGATTACATGAAGCGGTGGTGTGACAAATCAGATGAAGAAGATGAACAGTATTTTTATAGGGTTTACATTTAAACATTTACTAGATGATTCGCCCGCGAGACGCATAACGTTGTTAATTCATGTGAATAATATAGACGTGTTATTGGTGTAACTTTAACGTAATTGAATAACTATAATATGAATGTGTTAAGACGTATTGTAGTTTTGATATGATTTATCAGTTTTATGAATTATATGTTTGTATACAATACTGAATAGTTTGGCTGCGGTTCGCCTCTAAAAGCGTGAAATGGTTAGTATTCTTGGCTTTTACAACTCTCCTAACGCATTAGTCTGTTTTATTGGATATTAGTTTGGAAAACCTACCTTAATTTTTATTGATTGTTACAACATGAGCAAACATTTCATAGAATGAACAATGATGAATTTTAACAAAAACAACATGAGCCAACATTACATATATTTAACAACGATAAAGTAGTGCGTTAATTTACGATAAGAAAGTATGAGAAAGAGACGCTATATTATTAAATTAATAAGCTAAAAACGATAATAAATGTGAACTTATACTGATTATAACTTTGAACTTAGCAAATTAATAATAAAGTAATTAAGGCATAAAATATAGTGTCAATTAAAAGGAAGGCAGACTCATTATGAAGCAAAGAAAAAGTTTCATAGCATAGATGTTTAATGATACAATCACATACATTCACCATTCGTTGGTGTTAACAAAAGAAGTGAAACTAAATAACTTAAAAATATGGAAACTTCTCTACTCCAGAAACATTGCTCACATATTTCAGGACCTTTAGCATCCTTATCGAACCAATATAACCATTCATCATAAGGGGTACACTTACAGCTATGAAGAAGGTAGTACACATCTTCATCATCCATTTTTTCACCTCAATGGAATCAGGGTAATTAGGTTGAAACCTCCTTAACCTCTTGATAAAATCCATAGAAGTGTTGACAATAGTCTCTCCACTGATACGACGCAAATGACTAAAATCATCACATATTGTGTGTCACAACATTGCATATGTATAGAGAGCAACATCAGATCTTTTATCAGTAGCCACTTTCATTTCAGCCAACCCTTTATCCTGCTCACCAAATATGAAGAAATCATAACATATGAAAGTTTATATCAACATATGAAAGTTTAGATTAACATATGAAAGATATTAATATGCAAATATTAAATTATGTTCTAGTTTCAAGTTTATATCAACATATGAAAGTTTATATTAACATATGAAAGATATTAATATGCAAATATTAAATTATGTTCTAGTTTCATTAAAATACAGTTGGGTTCACTACTTCTTGGATTTAAGGTTTAGTTTTGGTTTAGGGTATAAGGCTTAAAGTTTATAATACATTTGGGTTCACTAATCCTATGATCCAGGGTTTAGTTTTTGGTTTAGGGTTAAGAGTATAGGATTTAAAGTTTAGAATAGAATTGGGTTCACTAATACTTAGATCTAGGGTTTAGATTTCAGGTTTAGAGTACAGTTGGATTCACTAATCCTTAGATTTAATTAGGGTTTAGTTTTTTTTTATTTGGGATTACAAGTTTATATTTAAGCATTTATATCAACATATAAGAGTTTATAGCAACATATAAAATTTATATCAACATGTGAAAGTAAATAGCAATATATGAAAGAAGGGGAGACGGGGTGTAGCCACACATATACTTTGCAAACCGACTCTTTACACCCGAAACTTTGAATAATACTAATATGGAAATATTCATTTATGTTTTAGTTTCATTAGAGTGCAGTTGGGTTCACTAATTCTTGGGTTTAGAGTTTAGTTTTGGTTTAGAGGATAGTCTCGTGAATGTTTTATTGTTTTTGTGGGACTAGTCTTTTTATTCGTGATAAGGGTAAAATGGTCATAAAAAGCTATTTACTAAACCTAAATATTGTGGAAGCTACCAGGGAAAATTGACTCGGTCAGATGGGTTATTCACCAAAGACACTCTTACATTTATCCATGAAGTTGATACTGCATTTAAGGTTATGCTACTATATAAACGAAGTGGCTTTCAAAAACAAAAGAAGTAGCGCTTTAAATTGAAAATCAACTTCAATATACTTTGTATGTAAATTGTAAGTTGTTCATTGCTCCTTGTAATGGGTAAGAAATAAGAGCTCATGGTATGTAGGTTGTCCCATGTAAGTTGTCATGTTTCTTCATCTCTGCAACAACTTACATGGGTTAGAAAGAAGGGCAATTTGCACCAATATACACAATCCAAGATTAATTTGCAACTTGGTATAAATAGGAAAGTCTGACAAGAAAAATGTTTGCTGTAGAGGTGGTTGAAGTCGTTTTAGCCCTTTTGTAGATTCCAGATCATTTTTCCAAATCTTCACCAAATCTGTTTTGTTAATTATTCAGAATTTAGAGTAGTGCTTAGCAGGTAAGGGATTGGTAGCTAAAAGTATATCGGTTAACTATTTTGATAGTAGAAAACTAGTTTGGCGAGCATACCTTGTAAAGCACGGGCGGTCTATAAATGGGTTAAAGCTTGTCATGGAATAGAGGTGGGTAGTTGGTAATAAACTAAGTGATTGGTAGCCAAAAGTGTATCGGTTAACTATTTTGATAGTAGAAAGCTAGTTTGGTGAGCATGCCTTGTAAAGCACGAACGGTCTACAAATGGGTTAAAGTCTGTCATGAAACAGAGGTGGGTAGTTGGTAATAAACTAAGTAGGAGAGGTAAGATAGAAAGTATCATTCATAGGCGTAAGTAGTACGAACATCCGTTCCGACAACAGCATCGGTTTCATCTAAAGCGGCGAAGTTGTTATATCTATGGGCGATAAAAAAGAGATTAATTAATTAACATAATTTCAAACTCCAAATTACCTGGTAGCTAAAAGTGTATCGGTTAACTATTTTGATAGTAGAAGCATAATAAATCGGAAATCATTAGGTGTGGAAGGCGTTTTGTGAATCCCTGTGGGAGGTCCCGGTTGTTGGTCCTGTTTAGCCGCCAGTGAAGGTTGTTGGATTTTTAAGCACGGAGAAGGATGGAGGTGGAAGAGAGAGAGATTAAGGAGTTGCTTGTGGTGGTAGCAGAAAGAGGTGGAGGAGAGAGAGAGAGAGAGAGATTACGCCACTCAGGTTGGATTGGTAAACACCAGGGAGGGTTGGATTTTTAAGTACGCAGAGAATAGAGGGGGAAGAGAGAGAGATTAATGAGTTCTTTGTGGTGGTAGAAGGAGGTGCAGGAGAGAGATAGAGTGAGGAGTTGTTTGTGGTGATAGATGAATTAAATAGAGACCTACACATTAATAGGTAGTAGGGTTGAAACCAGAATTTACAAATTAGGAAAGATAGTCACTAACAAACTGCAAATATATCTTGAAAAGTGTATATCCGAGCCAATTATTCTAAAAAGAAAAGCCCATGTAAACTGGTCTCTAAGGTTAAACATGGTCATGCGTAGAGAAGTATTTTCTATCTTTGACAAGTCTTCATCATATATATTCACAACCAAAGAGGATTATATCTTTTGAAATTTGCAAACACCATCCAACAGCCTACAATCCAAAAGGATAAAACTTCATGAAAACCTGAAACGCAACCTAACAAAAATACACAATATGATGTATCTTACAACAACTGCAAGTTCTAGATAAACGTAACCAAAACATAATTGAACACGAGAAAAATATTAGTGAACATTGTTGTGATGTGTCAGATTTTAAAAACTCAGCACGGGCTTAAAAGCCTAAGCCAGGGATAACTGTATTTTGATTTTGTTTCTCATCATTCACAATCACATAACCAATACTTAACCAAAAACACTAACAAAAACATAAAACCAGAGTTTAAAAAGAATACAGAGAAAGCCTCAGACTGTCCTAGTCAAGTTAGATGCTTTTCAACACTGAAAATTTCAGAAACCATTCAATCTTATGATCAAAAACAAAAAATCATCAGATCTTCCTATCAAGTGATTAAATCATAATACTCAGAAAAGCTTCTGAACATTCAACAACTTGGCATAAGTATTCCTCATTTGATCCAATAATTGTCAGCAATAAAAAACCAACCTGTAAGAAATATTGTTCCCCGACGTCCTAAGAAACATCATCGAAATTGAGGAACACGATAGCGAGGGAAACTAAATTTAATGTAGGCTAATACATTCACAACAAGCTTCACATGTCAAAATTATTCAAAGCATGAATCTTTAAACTATGTAAAAGTCACCATTTTTATTAATTAAACAAAAAAAAGACAAAACAAACAAACAGAAGAAGAACTCAGTCCCTTAGATGTTCATAATGAGCGATCATTACCGCAATCATTACAGGTCTGTAAACTGGCTCATCACAGGTCTTCCGACAAAACAAAACAAAAAACAACAAAAGAGATTAAGACATAAACTTAAAACAATATATGTAGTCGCTCAAGTTAAACTCCCGACATCAAACTAGAATTAACAGTTTGATGCTTTGAAGTAATCAGGGAGGAATTTGTTAAAATAAGAGCAGCACGATTACTTTTGCTTCAAGGGAACAAATCGTATGGGAATGAAAAAATCCACATCGACTATCTGATGAAGCCAATATAAAAGGAAAAAAAAAAACCCAAGACGATGAACCACAGAAAGAGAAATATTGATTAGCACGAGCAGTAGATACGATTGACTCTTAACCAAAACCCTAGAAATATCGGCTGAAGAACTTCTGTGATGAAAATTGTTGTTATGTGTGTAATTGTTATATAGCGATGCAGTCTTCGTAAGCTTTTGGGTCTATCAGTCTGTAAATGACGAAAGTAACCTTGGGCTGTAAGTGTAGGATTAAGCTCCTAATTGTAATGGCTCGTTATTAATGGGATTTGTTTCTATGAAGCAAGTATTGTATTGCTTTCGTCTTTTTTACTCGTTAACTCTCCTAAAGATCATTAGTTGACTCGCTTGAGGATGCGCGGACATGAAATTTACATGGATTAATACAGAAAATTGATTGTGAGAACTTTAATACGCATTAACTATTGTAATATGAAAGTCTGGGGCGACATTGAAAATAAAAATTCAGTTTGAATGATATGACTTGGGTTTGATAAATTGTAGTTGTAATTATGAGATGTGTGTTTATTCAGAATCAAAAGAATGCAATACATTTATTAGTGTTTGTGAAGAAGACGATAGAGATGTAACAAACTCTTTCTCATTGAATCAATCTGAATTGATTACAAGGTTAGGTTTTATACTATGTGTAATACACGGTTTAATCACAATAATACATTGGACCGGTAATTACACTTTGGTTAATTAAACCAATCTACTCTAATATTCCCCCTCAAGATGGCAAGTAAATAGATTTAAGTGCCATCTTGCCCACAAGAGAGTAGAACTGAGTAGGAAGCAGTGGTTTAGTAAAAATATCAGCCAGTTGATTGTTCGTACGAACATGAAGTGTCTTGATGAGACCAACTTCAATCCTTTCACGCACTTGATGGCAATCCAGCTCTATATGTTTCGTCCTTTCATGGAAAGCTGGATTGTTAGCAATGTGTGTAGCCGCCTCTGAGTCGCAGTAGAAAGCAACCGGACCAGATTGTGGAGACTGTAATTCAGCAAGAAGATTGTAAAGCCAAACAACCTCACGAGAAGCAAACTCCATTGCTCTGTATTCGGATTCTGCCGAACTGTGAGAAACTGTTTGTTGCTTTTTTTATTTCCAAGAGATCAGAGCAGAGCCAAGGAACATACAATATCCAGAAGTAGAAAATCTGGACGTGACACCCAATCAGCATATGTGAAGGCTTGCAGAATTAAGTCTGAATCTACAGAGTAAAAGAGACCATAGCCAATGGTTCCTTTGAGATAATGAAGAACCTTGAAAGCGGCCTTTAAGTGAGACGTCGTAGGAGAGGATGTATATTGGCATAATTGACGGCAAAAGTGATATCAGGCCTGGTGATGGTGAGATACATCAGCCTGCCAACAAGGCGTCGATAAACGCTACCATCCTCCGGAACAAGTTCATCAGAATCTTGACATAGCTTGATGCTAGGATCCATCGGTATTGAAGAAGGCTTGCAAGCTAGAAGTCCAGTGTCCTCGAGAAGGCCCAGAGTGTATTTGCGTTGGCAAACAGAGATTCCTTTACTTGTGCGAGCAATCTCGAGACCAAGAAAATATTTCAAAGGACCCAACTCCCGAAGCTTAAATGCCAGATTCAAATCTTTCTTCAACTGATCAACTTCAGAATCATCATTACTGGGAATGATCATATCATCCACATATACTAAAACAGCAACATATTTGCCATTAGTATTTTTGATGAAGAGAGTATGATCGGTGTTAGACTTCTTGAAACCCAACTGTCGCAGAGTAGTACTGAACTTCAAAAACCACTGTCGTGAAGCTTGTTTCAGTCCTTAAAGCGACTTCTGCAGTTTGCATACTGCATTCGGAGGTAATGTTTCCCCCTGTTTTGGTGTATATCCCGGAGGAAGCTTCATGTAGATTTCCTCAGTGAGATCACCATTCAGAAAAGCGTTTGAGACATCCAACTGTTTGAGACTCCAGTTCTTTGCAGCTGAAACAGCCAACAGAGTTTGCACAGTAGTCATTTTCGCAACATGTGAAAAGACTTCAACAAAATATATCCCTTCTTGTTGTGTATATCCTTTGGCTACTAAACGAGCCTTATATCGTTCCAAAGAACCATCTGCATCAACCTTAACCTTAAAAACCCACTTGCAGCCTATATAGCGTTTTCCGGAGGTAAAGAACAAACTGACAAAGTCTGGGAGTTTTCCAAAGCAACAAGCTCTTTATTCATAGCCTTTAACCATTCAGGGAACTTCTTAGCTTGAGCGAAAGAACTTGGTTCAGGATGCAGCTTAACCGCACAGATATATGCTTTATATTCTGTGGAAAGATTGTCATAAGACATATATGCCGAAAGAGGATAAGGAATATCCGTTTCAGTTTCTGTGATGTTGCAGTAGTAATCTTGGAGATAAGCTGGTAACTTCGATTGACGTTTATCATTCTCCGGAACAAGAGAATTCACATCATTATCAACAGCAATATCACCAGAAGAGTCAATATCAACCGCATGCACATCATCTATCCTAACCAGGACAGGAGACTCATTCAGATCACCAAAAAAGGTAGAGTATTGTTCCGACTGACCTGAAGCAAAAGGAAAGATGTCTTTGTGGAAGATAACATTGCAGGAGACATGTATCTTGTTAGTTTCCAAGTCCATCAATTTGTAACCTTTGTATCATGCAGGATAACCAATAAAGAGACAAGGACGTGAGCGTGGCTGGAACTTATGTCTATTCTTTGAAGACGTAGAACAATAAGCCAAACATTCGAAAACTTGTAGACCATTGTAGTCTACTTTCTTGTGAGTCAGAAGCTCATAGGGAGATTTTTTATACAACAAGGAAGATGGCAGTCGATTGATGAGAAAGACTGCAGAGAGGACACAATCACGCCAAAACTCTAATGGAGTCTTTGACTGGAACATAAGAGATCTTGCAACATTCAGTATATGTTGGTGTTTCCTCTCCACCACTGAGTTCTGCTCAAGCGTTTCAGGACACAAAAAATAGTGGATGATACCTTTCTGCTTAAACAAAGCCGTGAACTTCAATTCTTGAGCATTATCTGATCTGACTGCTTTCACTGCGGTATGATACTAAGTCTGAACCATCTTCAGAAAATCCGGAAATACTGTCAAAACTTCATCTTTTGTTATGAGTAAGTATATCCAGGTGACACGAGTGTGATCATCTACAATGGTCAGGAAATACCGATAATCTTCTACAATCAGAACAGAGAAAGGACCCCATGTGTCGATGTGTAAAAGATCAAAGGCTTTCTTGCTCATGTTGTTCTGTGAGACAAAGGGAATCCGTTTTTGTTTAGCAAGAGGGCAAATAGCACAATGAAAAGGTCCTTTATTACTATGTTTTAAACCAAATACACGAATGATTGTATCTGTTTTTGACATAGAAGGATGTCCTAATCGATTGTGCCATAGGCTAGAATCAAGAACAACATTTGAGCAAAAAGTAAACGGTTGTTGAGAAGAGGCTTCTACAAGATCAGTGTGATTCATAACATAAAGATTTCCCACTTGATCACCCTTCCCAATCATCAACCCCTTGGTAGGATCCTGTATCAGACAAACATCTGGGTCAAAGCTGATTCTGTATCCCAAATCCTTTGTTATCTGATTGACACTCAACAAATTCAGACGAAAATCAGGAATATAGAGAACGTTATTGAGAATCAAATAATCGTTCAGTCTAATCCTACCAATGCCTTCAATTCTCACTCCAAGACCAGTAGGTAAAGTCACAGATGTGTTTAGTGCATCAGACAGTTTCTCAAATAATTCCTTTTCATGAGAAACGTGATGTGTTGCACCACTATCAACAACCCATGATTCCGCAGACAAAACATTATGTGTAGCTCTTAATACCCCAACAAAACCCAAGGTATTAGTAGAAAAGGCCATACCCGGAAGAGCAGTGATGGTACCACTAGAAGTGGAAGCAACACAATGAACTTGAGCTGCAGCAAGTTTATGCTGTGAGTTGAAGTAAGCAATTACCCCTTCGATCTGATCCTTGGTGAGAGTTGTAAGCGCTTCAGGCGTGTCTGCAATACTGAGCTGAGCTACTATCGGTTTAGCAGATCCCTGAGATTTCTGCTTGTCTGCCTGTTGTTTGTTCTTATGTTTGAAACCAGTAGGATAACCATGTATTTTGTAACATGTCTCCACTGTATGACCATTGTAACCACAATGAGCACATACTGGTCTGTTCGTTTTTGGAGGATAAGAACTTTGAGCAGCATTGACAGAAGCATGAACATCAACCAGAGCTTGAATGTGAAAAGCACTTGCATTAGAAACTGGAATGAGGTTTCTCTGGCTATGATCTTGATCCAGAAGATTATAGACCTCAGAAAGTTCCGGGAGATGCTTCTTCATAATAATCTGACTCCTGATGACGGAGTATGAGTCACTCAAGCCGGCTAAAAATTTAATCACTTTCGTATGGTCAGTTTTCTTCTCCGTGGTCTTGGAACACTCACAGTTTTTCCTAGTAATCACACAATTTGTACCATCAAGCTCATCCCATAAGGTCTTGAGAGTGGTGTAATATGTGGCAAGATCCATTGTTCCTTGCTGGAGAGACCATATTTGCTGCGACAACCGATATGATCTAGGAAGATTCGTGATATGGAATCGAGTCAACAAATCTTTCCAGATTTCGGTTGCATTACCAAAACGCAAGATACTCTTGTATATTTGCTTAGAAACAGAGTTCAGAAGCCAAGATTTCACCATAGAGTTACAGCAAGACCAAATTCGGAAACCATTATGAGATTCGCTAGGCCTTACAAGAGATCTGTCTATGAATCCAAGGTTATTCTTAGCATATAAGGCAATAGTCATAGCAATACTCCAGTTTTCATAGTTTGATGCATCAAGAGTTTCAGAGATGATGGATAAACCTAGATTATCACCATTCGTGAGATGAAATGGTGAATGTATGTTGTCCGGAGGAAGCACTTAAAAATCCATCATCGGACTATGAGGAGAATTTTGAGACGGCGACATAGACTTCAGGAATGGAAGCTCGATGAGCTGAGGCGGTGGTTGTTCGACCAGTGCGACGTGTCAATCTACGACCAATCACCATTGGAGCAACATCGAACCTCGATTTTCATGTTTCTCGGTGGAATAGCCAAGGAAACAGACTTTTGAGTTGAATGAAAGATCAATCGGAAGAAACACCGACGGATCAAGGTCAATGAGCTGAAAAAACGAAGAGAATCGATCAAAGTTTAAGCTTCGATTGCTCTGATACCATATTAGTGTTTATGAAGAAGATGATAGAAATGTAACAAACTCTTTCTCATTGAATCAATCTGAATTGATTACAAGGTTTTATACTATGTATAATACATGATTTAATCACAACAATACATTGGACTAGTAATTACACTTTGGTTAACTAAACCAATCTACTCTAATAACATTTACGAAAATATGATATGGTATGTTGATAAATTAACGTGTGTTGTACTATTTTACATACTAACAAAATGAATATAAAGAAATTTGGTATGAAATATTGGCAAATGAAATTCAAAATAAACTATCAACTGCAAATAATTTAATTACAGAAAATATTATTAACTTTCTTCATAAGGAAATGAACTAAACATAACCCAAATTGAAAAATTAGCATAGAAGAGAAAACTTGGACCCCAACGAATAATCACTAAGGTAAAATATTGAGTCGAAATATTATCAAAAGCCCAACAATAATCAGTTTTGTCCGAGGCATTCTTTTATATTTGGCGATGTAACAAAGCTAATCAGGTAATGTAACTTTTTTTTTTGTTGGCTTTCCTATTTGTTATCCAGTTGGACAAAATATAGAAATCAACTAAAAAAGGAAAGATCAATTGTGTAAAGAACATAAACAAAAAGCAAAGCGTCATGAAACATATATATAAGAAAAATAATATAGAAGTCATAATATAATACTCAAGAAGAATCATCAATCATCAATCTCTAGTTAGGAAATGTTATAAAACAAAAAACTCAAAGAATATCCCAAGATTCTCTTGTCCAGAAACATTGATCACAAATCTCATCACCATTCATCTCGTCTAAGTAGCAATATTACCATCCGTCATAAGGAGTACACTTACAGGTGTAGAGTTGGTGTGTTGGCCAAGAAAAATATAAAACATGCAAAATCAGAACTTTTGATACAATAAAAAAATCCGGAAGAGTTTGAAGAAACCAGCAGAATTGAAGAAATCGGTGAAGTTGAAGAAATCAGTGGAGATAAAGAAACCCTAATCTTGAAAAAAACGGTGAAAGTAAAGAAAGCGAATCTTATTTATAGCTAACTAGGTTTTTCGTCAACGCTATGCGTGAGAATTTTTAATAGGCTTTTCTATAAAAATATAAAATCAATAATATTTTTATATTCATAATAGTATAATATTATATATTTTATTACTACATTTATATATTATCAGTGAATCAGCTATTTCTATAATTTGATTTTTACCATATTTGTCACTTGAATTTTAATAAACAAGTAATAGTTATTTTTCGTATATTTAAAAATATCCTAGTATATATTTATCAATTATATGTTTAAAATCATAGAAACTATGTTTTTCTTATGGTTTAAAAAAATAATTCTAACATTTTTCTTTAACATCAACATTTTTTGTGAATAAGTCGTTATCTTCTATCTATAAGTTATTTTTCATCATATATAACATTTTATAAATAATTAGATATTAGACTCGAGTCAAACATTTTAACATATCAAATTTATCTAGAAATACACAACTTCCATTTCAAAAAATATTTTTTTTTTCTTATTTGAAGCCTTTTTAATTATATATATTTTGAAACAAATACCAAAATAAATATAGTTTTATACTCACATCAAAATCTATATAATTCTCATTGATTAACTAACTTTATAGCCTCAAATATTTCAATAAGAAACTAAAATATTTTTATAAAACCAACATAATTTTAAATAGAACAATGCAGTTTAGTATTTTAGATTTTTAGAATTTCTGATTTTTTATAAAAAGTGATATTTAAATTTTACTGTGGAGTATTACATTTATATAAAAAAAAATTCAATTTTAGAGTAAATTCAATCATGTTGACAAACTTTAAATTTGAGAAGTTAATTATAATTATTAATACAACATATAAAAATTAAAATAAATGCAAACACTCTAAAAAGGCTCGGCTAATTTTTATATCACATTATATTTTCTTTCGTTGAAGCTCTAAATGAACTCTTATTTTTATTGTTTTTTTTAAATCTATCAAATCTCTTAATGAATATCATAAACTCAAGATATTCATTTTTAAGGGGTTCTAATTCTAATGTTAAAAATATCATTGGCTTACGCAATTTTAGTCATTAGATTCATCTTTATACTTGTCTTATAACTTGCTATATTAAATTATCAATATTTTATGTTTTTTTAATAAATAGAAAATTATTAAAGAATATCCATAAACAATATTTCGAATTCGTTATTACATTTAGTCAAATATTAAATGAAGAACTATTATATATATATATATATATATATATATTTATACCATAATCTCATATCCATTATATTCAAGTTTGAAAAGGTTTAAATATATGATATTTAGATTTAAACTATAAAATAGGAAAATGAATTAAAGCTCTCAAAATATAAAATTTTATATTTCCGTGTTATATATTTTCTTTTCACAATTACAATTCCATATCAACTAATTAATTTTTTTTTTATAAACTTTCATTTTTTTGTTAATCTTATAATCATTCATTATTATAGTATTTGTTCAAGATTTATATGTTGGATCAATTTTATTGGGTTTCAAGGCCCAATATGAAAATAAACAAAAAGTAAAAAGAAATAAAATTTGCTTAAGTGAAAAGTTTAGCTTTTTGGTGAATGGGAGAAGTGGACAAGGTCCCACATCGAAAATTGGGACCAAGTTCACTCATGAATAACCAGGCATGTTCAATGCGAAAATGAACACAATACATAACATAGTTCTACGAGAAATGAAGCTGGGTTATAGTTGTTGTCTTGGTTTACATCAAAATCTGGGTGGTTCAAGACATCATGTTCACCTGTCAGCCAAGTAAATCCAACAGATATTAACAATGAGTGGTTCAAAGCTGAAAAATGCTACTTACTCAAACACAATCAATTTTGCATTTATTCTCGGAAAGTCAGTCTGTAGAATCAGTTTAGTTAGTCTAGTCAGTCTAGCCAATACAGTAAATAGAGTCTGCTTATCTTTGTATGTTTAGAGTTATTTCTATTCATGTGGAGGATTGTCGGATCCATTTTATTGGGCTTCAAGGCCCAATACGAAAAATGAACAAAAAGTTAAAAGAAAAAAAATGGGCTTAAGTAAAAAGCTTAGTTTTTAGTTAATGGGAGAAGTGGAAAGAGTCCCACATCAAAAATGGGGAGCAAGATTGAAGTTTTTATATAGTGTTTTACACACTTTATGTCTCAAAGGATGCAAGAGAGTAGAGAGAACCATGCACACGTGCGCGCCGTTGGCCAGCTCAGCTCGGCTGAGGCTTGGGCTTGAGGAATGTCGGCTCGCCGAGAATAAGATATTCTTTTTTGTCCAAATTTCTACAATAATTTTTGGCCCATTTCCCTTAAAACGGCAAGCTGTCTGCTACAAAACATTAAGATGTTTTGTCCAAAACGGCAAGCATTTCTCTTCAATGAGATCGGATAACTCAAGAAACGGATATTCTTTTGGATATTTCGTTATCGGGATATTCTTTTTTGAACTGCTCCGATCTTCGCCAACAGCTTGAGATCCTTGCCATGATCTCACGATCCGTAGATCCTCTGCCCGTGCAGGAGGATTTTGTGCGGAGGTGGATTGGCTCCTTGACTATAAAAGGACCCCCTCTCCTTACTAATTATTCATTCACTTCTTACTCGATCTCACTGATCAAACAAAAATCCAGCTCTCTCTCTTTAGTTCTTAAGTTTCTTCTACTATCGTAAGTACTTCTTAGTTTCCGAGAATATAGAAGTAGATTTATATGCTCGTAGATTCCGCGCACGCCGCCGGCTGGCTCGACTTGGCTGGGGCTTGGACTTGGGAATATCGGCAGGCCGACAATAAGATATTCTTTTTGGGCCAAATTTCTACTATAATTTTTGGCACATTTCCTTTAAAACGGCAACCTGTTTGCTACAAAACGTCACGATGTTTGGTTCAAAACGGTAAGCATTTTCTCTTCAACGAGATCAGATAACTCAAGAAACGGATATTCTTTTGGATATTTTGTTTTCAGATATTCTTTTTTGAACTGCTCTGATCTTTGCCAACAGCTAGAGTTCCTTGCCATGATCTCACGATCCATAGATCATCTGCATGTGCAGGAAGATTTTGTGCGGAAGTGGGTTGTCTCCTTGACTATAAAAGGACCCCCTCTCCTTACTAATTATTCATTCACTTCTCACTCGATCTCACTGATCAAACAAAAATCCAGCTCTCTCACTTTAGTTCTTAAGTTTCTTCTGTTATCATAAGTACTTCTTAGTTTCTGAGAATATAGAAGTAGATTTATATGTTCGTAGATTCCGCGCACGCCGCCGGCCGGCTCGACTTGGTTGGGGCTTGGACTTGGGAATATCGGCACGCCGACAATAAGATATTCTTTTTGGGCAAAATTTGTACTATAATTTTTGGCACATTTCCCTTAAAACGGCAAGCTGTTTGCTATAGAACGTCATGATGTTTGGTTCAAAACGGTAAGCATTTTCTCTTCAACGAGATCAGAAAACTCAAGAAAAGGATATTCTTTTTTGAACTGCTTCGATCTTTGCCAACAGCTCGAGTTCCTTTCCATGATCTCACGATCCATAGATCCTCTGCATGTGCAGGAAGATTTTGTGCGGAAGTGGGTTGGCTCCTCGACTATAAAAGGACCCCCTCTCCTCACTAACTATACATTAACTTCTCACTTGATTTCAGCGATCAAACAAAAATCCAGCTCTCTCTCTGTTTAGTTCTTAAGTTTCTTCTGCTATCATGAGTAGTTCTTAGGTTCCGAGAATATATGTGAGAGCCGAAACTCACACTGTCGAATTTATTTATTCGCGGGGCTCGAAAATTCTACTGTAAAAGAACTAAATGGCAAAACTGTAAAAAAGATGGAAAAGAAGATTTTATTAGAATATTTATCTCAAGTACAAAAATATCTGTGAATGCTTAATGTCTTAAATCACAAAAGCTCTTGCACTTTTTTGGTGTGTCGGAAAAGAGAGCACAAGGGTCTCTTTATTTACTAGAGAGTTTAGGGTCTCGAAAACTGATCTAAGCAATGTGGGACGTTGTTAAAAACTCCTTCCCAGCCGCCAACCACTCTTCATGGGCTGCCGCCA
>OVBB01000546.1:0-21837 GCA_900406415.1 Isatis lusitanica
GAAAAGAGAGTATTTCGGGTGATTTCGCACTTTAATATATATATATATATATAAAAAAAAAAATTTCAGCAGTTCACACTCTTTATGACGAAGTTGTGTCTCTCGGATATCCCAAATTTGGTGGAGCTTCCTTCATCATTCCAGAATCTCAATAAACTTATGTTTTTGGAAATCAGTGACTGCAGAAATCTGGAAACTCTTCCAACCGGCATAAACTTCCAATCACTCGAAGAGCTAGATCTCCGTAGATGCTCACGATTGAGGAGTTTTCCTGACATCTCAAGAAACATCTCATTGCTCCATCTACAAGAAACAGCGATAGAAGAGGTTCCTTGGTGGATCGAGAACTTCGCTAGCCTCACGAAGTTACTTGTGAATGGATGCAACAATTTACAACGTGTATCCCTAAACATTTTAAAACTGAAACATCTTAGCAAGGGCGACTTTTCTTACTGTGGGGCATTGACTGAAGCTAGCTGGGATGATTCTCCAAATGGTGTGGCAATGACAACAGGCAACATTTACTCTAGGCACCCTAAAGAGGCTTACTCTTCTCTTCCTGATGGTTATCATCTGGTCGAGCTCAATTTCATGGGCAGCTTAAACTTTGATCCCAAAGTTCTACTTCAACAACAAGCAGTTTTGATGACAGTGATACTATCAGGTGAAGAAGTGCCATCATATTTCACTCACCGAACCAATGGAACCACTCTCACCAATATCCCTCTACATTGCATCTCTCCCTCTCGCCAATTCCTCATATTTAGGGCTTGCGCCTTGTGTGATACCCAACCATTATGTGCATTTAAAATGAAAATCCAGGTATGTTTTCGGTTCATAGACATATTCGGGGATCACTTTGATTATGCTGTGATGTCACCAGAATTCTGTGCACTGAATTTGGGAGGCCATCTGGTTATATTGGACTGTTATCTCCCTCTAAACAAAGACAGCACTCCTCTGACTGATAAATTTAACTACGGTCACGTGAATATAAATTTTCGTCTCATTAGTTACTACTCTCAGCTTCGGTTAAAAGGATGCGGCATACGATTTCTCGAGAAGGATCAATCCTTGGGTAACCAACCTTGTACTCCAAATATTCTTCCAAATGTTTGTGGCGCTGATGAAGAAAATATTGTTAATGAAGAGACTGAGCAAAGTGTAGAATTTGTAGGCAGCCATGAAGAGACAGTGATAAACTGCAAGCGAATGCGGTATACAACTTCTCGAGAACAGTCAATCTTTGGTATTGGTAATCAACTTAACTACGATCACGTGGATAAAACATTTCATCGCATTGGTAAAACCTCTCAGCTTCAATTAAAAGGAGGGGGCATACAACTTCTGGAGAACAGTCAATCCTTGTGTAACCGACCTTGCTCTCCAAATATTCTTCCAAATGTTTGTGGAGGAAACAAAAGCAACAATGCTTACTTGGGAGGCCATGAGACTGAACATAGTAAAGCTTGTGGAGACAGCGCTGTAGAGAGAAAGATTAGCATCAAGAAAATGGCGGTGGTAAGCATTAGGCAACGAACTACAAAGATAATCGTTAATATTTCGTAATTCTTTTTGAGATATACCAGAAGCCAGTATATATAAGAATTTACTTGGATTGTCTCTGCAGATGAAGAAGATGGGAGGACTTATCAAGAAACTAGTGAGTTGCTGCTATCCAGCCAACCCGCTAGACACATAGGAGGATGTATCCTGATGGGTCGTTCCATCTTCCAGAAATTTCCATGGCCATGAATGAGTACTTTCTAAAGGAACAATGAACATGGAGTATTCACTCCCTTTTCTTAGGTAACTTAAAAGTTCATTAAATAATCTTGGGCTTGTAATTACAATTCAATTCTTTCTGACTTCTCTCATAATGATGCAACTGATAATCCAGATTCTTGAAGTTGTAAGAAGCGTTAAAAGATTGAATCACGAAGCTATGAAGGAAGCAGCAGGTTCAGAAGGCGGTTTCTGTGGATAAGGAGTCGTCTGTCAGATAATAGAATAAGTTGGACGATTGAACTCACTGTTCGTTCAAATCAGTTACACAGAGAAATTGAAGCTGGTCGTTTTTTTTTCTGTTTTTAGCTTTCAAATTATATAAGAACTTTTAAATGGAACTTGCCAAGAAAGATACAAAAATGGAAAGTTCCACTGGTACAGTGTATTCAACAACTCAAGCTCGAAAGTGAATTCTCCGTTTGAATTTATCATGTTTCTTGTTAACTAAATAACAACGAAAGTTCATACAGTTTTCTTTTCTTCTTAAAATAGAAGTCCACTGATAAGAACCAAACTATGTATTGATTCAATATCAAAGAACGATTACAAATTCACTAAGAGAATCAAACTCCATTCATCGCTAGAATCCAAGAACACTCTCTTAAATTCTCGTAACAAACTAGTTCCACAATTTCTCGATAAAGCTAAAAGAAAATCAAAGAGCTTATTTATACACAGAGCGGAACGACGTCGTCAACTAACGGTCACATTGAACGACATCGTTTGCTACAGATTTAATACTTGACTCTCTAAACGACACTGTTTGCTAACGGCTCTTCCAAGTTTGATACCCGGTTCCCTCTCGATCAATCACCTCCCGGTTCAGTTCTTCACTTGACTTCTTCTTCCTGAAGTAAGCTCTTAAAGGCTTATCAATACCTTCCCCTCCAAAACGAAGCTTGTCCTCAAGCTTCAGATGAGGATATTTTTGGAGTAAGGAGCTAGCACGTTCCCAGGAACGCTCATGATCGGGAAGTCCCTTCCACGCTATGAGAGCCTCCAAGTGTCCATCAACACTGTAACGAGTTTCAATCACTTGTTCTGGTTCAACTACCAATTCATCCTCAACAGTGAAAGATGTTGGTAACGGAGCAACTTGATGATTCCTTCCCAACACTGGTTTTAACTGAGACACATGGAAGACGTTGTGAATTTTTGATCCTTCAGGCAATCGAAGATGATAAGCCACTGATCCAATCCTTTCCAAAATCTCAAAAGGCCCATAATATCTCGCTGCCAACTTCTGATGCAGGCGTTGTGCCACAGACTTCTGTCGATAAGGCCGTAATTTCAGAAAAACCAAATCTCCCACAGCAAATATCAACTCACGTCTATGCTTATCGGCATTCGTTTTCATTCGATCCTGAGCCACAATCAAATGATGTTTTATCTGAGTCAATGCTGCATCTCTCTCTGTTAGCATTGATTCCAGTTCAAAGTTGTCTGTTGACCCTGGTTCAAACCGTAATAAGGTAGGAGGTTCTCGTCCATAGATCACTTTAAAAGGAGTTGTATTTAGAGCCGTGTGGTAGCTGGTGTTATACCATAATTCTGCCCAAGGCAAAAATTTGGCCCACGTTTTTGGCTGAGTAGAAGCAAAACATCGCAGAAATGTCTCTAAGCAGCGATTCAGAACTTCCGTTTGTCCATCTGACTGTGGGTGAAATGCAGTACTGTATTTCAACTTAGTGCCACTGAGTTTGAAAAGCTGTTTCCAAAAAGTGCTCAAGAAGACACGATCCCTGTCAGAGACTATCGATACTGGAAACCATGCAGTCTGATAATTTCGTGGACGAACACGTTTGCCACATCAACAGCTGTGAAAGGGTGTTTCAACCTCAAGAAATGAGCAAACTTGCTCAATCGGTCTACCACCACAAGGATGACGTTGCTGCCGTTTGAAGATGGTAGTCCTTCGATGAAGTCCATCGAGATGTCATCCCACACACGATTCACAATTGGCAACAGTTGCAGTAAACCAGCTGGAGACAATGTTGAATATTTCTGCCTTTGACACACATCACAACTAGCCACGTATGTTTGAACTGTGCGGAACATTTTCTTCCACTGGAACATTGTTTGAATACGCCTTAAGGTTTTCAAAACTCCTGAATGTCCACCCAACACACTGTCATGATACTCAGACATGATCAATGGTAAATATTCAGAAGCCGATGAAATGTAAAGCCTCCCTTTATACAGCAATGTATCATTGACCACTATAAACCCATTCTTTGTGCATTTCCCTTCCAATACTGATTTCTTTAAGATTTGAATATCTGAATCCTTCTCAATCTCCACCAACAAGTCTTGCATATTCAAATTAGTAAGCATGGTGAGAGCAGAAAACTCGAGTTTATTTGATGTTGCTGAATCCGGCTGAATACGTGACAACCCATCAGCCGCTTTGTTCTCAATTCCTGGCTTGTAAATGAACTCAAAATCATAACCAAGTAGCTTGGATAGCCATTGCTGGTAATCTAAGGACACTTCCCTTTGTTCCAACAAGAATTTCAAGCTCTTCTGATCCGGCATCCTTGATCTTCCAATTTGCTTCGCTTGTTCGATCCACGCTCACTGCACCAATTTGATAAGAACCAAACTATATATTGATTCAATATCAAAGAACGATTACAAATTCACCAAGAGAATCAAACTCCGAATGAATCGATAATCGCCAGAATCCAAGAACACTCTCTTGAATTCCCGTAACAAACTAATTTCACAATTTCTCGATAAAGCTAAAAGAAAATCAAAGAGCTTATTTATACACAGAGCGGAACGACGTCGTCAACTAACGGTCACATTGAACGACATCGTTTGCTACAGCTCTAATACTTGACTCTCTAAACGACACCGTTTGCTAACGGCTCTTCCAAATTTGAATCCCGGTTTAATCCCTCTCGATCAATCACCTCCCGGTTCAGTTCTTCACTTGACTTCTTCTTCCTGAAGTAAGCTCTTAAAGGCTTATCATCCACATAGCTGTGTTAAAGTTTACTGCATTGAAGATGTCTTTTCCATTTCTTCTTTTTGTGATACTATATTCTATGTTTGTGATAACTATATGACTTTGATATTACTCCTGATTACTGATTATGATGGAGTTTTGGAATATGCGTTCCTATTTCTAACTAAAATACTAACTCTGAATGGGCTAATATAAAAGTAAAAGTAAAAGACTTCAGCTTTATGTTAGAAATGTTTTTTGTAATTATCAAACTTTAAAATGACAAGATTCACACTAAAAAATTTAGCTGAATTCATCAATTTGCTTAAAGAAGAAATCCTTTATAACGTTAGTGAGCTAAATAAAATTATTTACAAAATATGTTGATAGCTAGAATTTTCTTTATTATCTTATTAAGTTGTTTAATATTTTATTTGATTCTTTATCAAATTGTTGTTTACTTTCTTTTTTTTTAATTTAGTTTTTAGCTATGAACTAAATATCTTATCTTAATTTTTATTTAATTTTATTTATCTTTTTAAGTAGTTTTGCAGGCTTTACTTACATATAAGCTAAAAAAAATTAAACATGTACAATACAAATGATATCAAATTGCAGTTAAAAAGGTTGAAGTAATCTCTTAAACCCGTTATTTTGTAAACTTAAACATAAGCAATATCATTGTAATAAAAAAATATATATAAACAACATTCAGAACAAAAACTAAGAGAAAAAAAGTTAGACATAGACGAAAGTTTATAAACTTTCATTGGTTTAGATGTAGCAAGGGGGATTCAGTATCTTCATGGTCTAGCGAGACGTAACTATATCCACAAAGACTTATAACTGAAGTCTATGTTGCATCTATAAGTCTGCATCATAATTATATTTTTAATTTAAATTAGAAAAATAAAGAAAAATAATTTGATTATACATATTTCTATACATAATCAAGACACAAACAAATATAATTCATGAAATTTAAAATTTCATAAAACTGATTAAAACTAAATAAACAAATATAAAATATGTAATCCTTATTATGTTTTATGATGCAGACTTCTATAGAAAAATATGCAAACTTAAACATAAGCAATATTGTTGTAATAAAAAAAAAATAAAGCAAAAATAAAGAAAAAATAAAGCAAAAAATAAGCAACATTCAGAAGAAAAACTAAGAGAAAAAAAGTTAGACATAGGAGAAAGTTTATAAGCTTTCATATAGCCACGACTCTGCCTTTGACATCAGATGAGAGAGTAATCATTGGTTTGGATGTAGCAAAGGGGATTTAGTATCTTCATGGTCTAGTGAGACATAACTATACCCACCGAGACGTAAAGCCCTCCAACGTTCTTATTGGAGATGGCATGAGAGCAAAAATATTAGATTTTGGATGTATGAAGCTCGCAGTTGAGGGAGTAAACTTAATCGAGACAGCAACAGTGGTTGTAACTATCGCTTATATAGACCCGCACTATGTCGGTAAGTTCATTTGCATTTTTAAATTTTCATATATATATATATATGATATATGTGCTAAATGATTCTGAAACTATATTCCTAGATAGTAGAAGAGTAACAAAAAAAAGCGCACGTCCATGCATTCAGAGTGATCCTAATGAAGATGATCACTGGCAGGAAATCAAGTGATGAGACATTGAGCGAGGAGGAAAATTTGGCCATGTGGTTGCATCCAAAGATAAAAGATACCAAGTTTTTGAACTAATAAAGGGAAGAGCAAAGACAAAGAGGCAATTTGAAAGCATAAAAAAGCACGCAGAATGGTCTGAATACTGCACATGTCTACAGGTCCAAAGCAGACAAGGCATGTTCCAAACAGTGAACTATCTGGTTCCTCCTGTGGAGCGTTGGGTGCTGCCACCTCGCAAAGAAGAGGCAGATACCACCACTATTCTAGAGAAGTTGGATAGATGGAAAATGGATGTTGGAGAAGGAACTACGTTTTTCTACGGTAAAGTAATTTAATTCAACTCAACATGTTCATTCAAAACTTTAATATCCTAAAAACTTCATCGCATATATTTGCATGTGAACCGAGCGGCTCTAAAGACGAAGATGCACATTGTCACATACACATCAATCTAAAATAAAAAAATAAACATATTAATGTTCTTTTCTTTTATATTAAAATACTATCAATATATCTTGGCTCTAAAGACGAAGATGCACTAACACATCAATCTTCACTAGATTTGGACTCGCGTTTCTAAAGCACGGAAATATATTTTTGATAAAATTTTAATCTAATAAAAAACCATCTATATATTTAATTTTTAATTTGCTTAGTTTTTTAATTTGTGTTTGCTGATATTTATTTATTTTTGATAATATATTTATAGATGAAATTTCTAGATGTGCTAACAGTTATATTTTAATATATATATATATATATATATATATATATCATAACGTTATTATATTTTAAGTTTTTAACACCCATTAGCTAACAACATTTTTGATTTATTTTCGTTCTTTTTAACCTATTTTACAGTGGTTTACATATTTTGCATGTTTGATATATACACGTTAACAAACAACATTTTTAGTTTGTTTTTGTTCTTTTAACCTGTCTCACAATGGTCTAAATACTTTGCATGTTTGATAGTTAGCCCCGCAATAGAGAAGGTTTCGTAAAAAAAGTATTAATCCCAACACGGCTATCATATTATCAAATAACATAAATATTGAGTAATTTTTAATTTTTTAATTTTAATTAAATTAAAAATATTTCTATCTAATTTTAAATTAAAAAAAATTTCTGTACTCAATTACTTCATTTAAATTTACCATTTTATTTAATAATTTAACTATTCTACATATATTTTATATATATATAATATGATTTCTATTTTTTCGTTTTATAGATTAAAATTTAATTAGTATTAATTAAAAAATTGATTAATATTTGTTTAAAAAAATTTGAATGCATAATCCAAAATCTCATGAAAAATAATCTAAAATATTTTTGGTTATTGATTAAGGCGTGTTTAAATGTATTTACTAAAAATCATTTCACTATCGGATTTTTTTGTTAAGATTTAAATTTTCTGCATTATTTTATGGCAAATTTTAGATATTTTTAAAGATATTTAATGGTTGTTTGGAAAATCCCTTATATATTAAATGGAAAGACACTTCTAACACGTGTCTCACTGAGAGCGATTTAAAGAGAAAGTAACCAATTAAATAATTATATTTAGCCATGTCATTAAATATTATGAACTTATTAAAAAATTTGTGGCCCATTAAGAGATACAATATACTAGAAGCCCTTTTGAAATTCGTAACCCGTCTCCTCCGATCTTCTTTTACAGACAAAAAATGATTCTCGTTCATTACAAAATATCTTCATGTTTCTCTTCAAAGCTTTAAATATATTTGCAGAAAAAAAAGTTGAGATCTTCACGAAACGGGATATGCTTTTATAACAAGTTTCAAAATTTCCTCATAATTTCCTTCTTAACATTTATAAAATATATTATGTCACATATTAATTAAATTTATTTAGGAAAGTTGGTATACATATCCTCAACTTTTTGAATTTCGTAACTACAATCCCAAACTTCGTCTGGGTAGAAAAAAATTCACCAACTTCTGTTGACTTTGTGAAAAAAACCTGGGATTTATGAAATATATGAATCCATGGAAAAATATATGAATATATGAATTCATGGAGAATTTATGAAATCTGGGATGGATTATGTGACTGTGGCTTATGTCTTTACTAGATTGTATGGTTTCCTAAGACGTAGTGATAATGATAGCAGTAGGTACTTTGTTAGGTTTTGTAATTGGGTTAATTTAGGAGAACACAAACTCAAGTCTTTTGTTATCAAACATGTGATAGACTGGGATGTGTGAATGGTTATCTCTCTATGTCCCATGAGTTATCCTTCATACAATAATTGTTTCTAGAAATACTTATTACTACCACCAACATTTTAAGAATGATAACATTTGAACGTTATTGAAGGAGAATTGAGTATGGGTGGACAGTCTAGGTTTTGGGTTGAATTTAGATTACTTAAGTTTAAATATATTTGACCAAATATGATTTACATAAAATGTTGATAAATTGTTTTAAGTATTAGATTAAACTATACGTTGTTTAGGTTGCACAATTTTTGACCAAAGCAGATCTAAGGGATATTTATTGGATATTGTATTTTAATTGATTTATGTATTTTAAATTTATAATAAAATCAGATGTTATTCAGTTATGTTTGTATTAAAAATACATTGGATTAAGCATTTGTTTGATGTATTCCTTTTTCTCTTTCTCTTCGGTCTTCCTCTTCTTCTGACGTCCAGCTTGTTTTCCGCTTTGATTCTCTCTTCCCACCTCAACAAATTGCTTTCAGGTTACTTTTCTCCACCAGCCGTCGACTTCTCCACCTCCCAAGGCAGAAGAGATTCAATTTCTCGACTGAGACAGAGAAGGTTGTGCGCACGGCATTCTCTAGGAAAGAATCTTAGAGTATTCTCAGAAATACCTCTTCATTTCCAAAGCATCATCCCAATCTTCAAGCCATGAAAAAAACTGATACCACTTTCCACTATGAAGCTCAGAAACTCATCACTTCACTTTAGAAAGCTGACTCCAATCTCGCCTCCTGTATCAAAGCCATTGCTCAAGCTATGCAAAGCCTCTCAACCCTTCTTGCTTCTCCAACTTCTCGAGATGCAGCCGCAAAAACAACAAAACCAGCCAAAGATGCTTCTCTAGCAGCACAAACAAAAGTAGCCAAATATGAGTTTTTCTTAACATCTTGATCAGATTTGGATTATGTGATTGTGGCTTATGTCTTTACTGGATTGTCTGTTTCATAAGATTTAGTGATAGTGATAGCAGTAAGTATGTTGTTAGATTTGCTAATTGGGTTAATTTAGGAGAATACAAACTCAAGTTTCTTGTTTTCAAAAATCAGTCATATGTTCTTTTGGCTTCACACCAACATATCATCAATTAATATATCAAAATAATCCTCCACATTACCAGTATTTTCTTTTACTGGTAGGAAATGACTCAACATGGTTTTTTGGTTATCTGAACTCTCTTTACTCTGACATCATTGCTTGGATGGAGGGATTGAATCTCACACATACCAAAGAAGAATTGATTATCAAGCTCAAGGAATTTGTGGAAGTTGAAGATACATTTTTCCTTCTCAAGATTAAGAATTGCTTGGGGAACAAGGAAGATTAGGAATGAAGTTATTGAGATGTAATAATTTAGGAGAATCTCTTGTAAGAAGGAACATTTTGGGATGTAATAATTTAGGATAATCTCTTGTAAGAATATGAAATCATTATTACGCTTTTGTCTCTTCCTTTACTAGTTTCTTGTGCTTATGATTGTGACTATTAGTTATGATTGTGTGCAAGACTAAAAATGCAATTCTTTCCAATCATCTTCTTATGGATATTCTATTGTGTATGCTCTCTCTCCCTTCTTATGGCCATATTCCTTCTTCTCCTTCTTGCTCTCATTCTTCTATTTCTTATACTCTTTCTTATCTTCTTTCTTTCTTAATCAAGATTTCTGGTGATATATTATATACCATGACCCAAACCTCAATACTTAATAGAATTTTATTAATCTAGGCACTACACTTGTATTTATTATATGCATGCACGTAAGGCATGATTTGTATAATTAAATAATGAATAGATTAAATGATTAATTATTCATGATGAATCTGATCAGTGGTTGCAACATTATTAGAGCATGAGACAAGCTAATCACTCATATCTTTGATGTTTGGTCTTTCAAAATTTTAAGAAGACTTGAGTCGAAACAATTAGAACGAAATCATTTTAATTCTGATTAACTGGTTAAGCATACGTACACTATGAATGTTAAAAACTAAATAACGTAAAAATTAACATAATACAGAAAGCGTTCAAATTGTGCAGATTTATGTTATACGACATGTGCTTGAAGAAGCATCCAAAATCTTAGTAGATTTGATTATCAGTGTAACAACATTCTTCTGTAACGGCTTGAATAATAAAAACTAACTTTGATTTTAAAAAAACATAATACGAAGAAGCTGTAAAATCTTAGTACATTTGATTATCAGTGTAATAACATTTTTCTGTAACGGCTTGAATAATAAAACTAACTTTGATTAAAAAAAAACATAATACGAAGAAGCTGTAAAATATATCAATAATGAAATTAATAATTAATTAAGATAACTTAAAATTAATAAAGTAGAGATTATATATTTTTACCCATTGCAAATTGTTGTAAAGTTAGACCACAGACAAAGAAAGTAGATAATACCACTTAACATGTTTCTTAACACCGGACGGGAGATTAGAAACTTGATGTCAACTCCGAGCATCTGCTGAACCAAGTTCACATAACCTCCATCACCGGCCACCAACCAAACAGTGGGGCAGGGAGGAGGCGGATGTGAATCTCTAGCAGATGTGAACCTTTAGCAGATGCCAGTTAAACCTTTCTCCAAAAGATGATTTGCCCTTATACTCTTGTGGACAGCTTGAGGTGGAATTCTCTTTGTTTCTGGGCCATACAGCGTTTGGTAATTGAAGTTAGACGGTGCGAAATCCAGAAAGTACCGCTCGAGCTTAATGTGACTGGCCTGACCAACAGCGGCATAGACTGTAATCATCTGAAGCCTTCCGGAACGATAACAGGATGGTTTATGCGTCTACTTCTTTGGGGATCCGCGTGTTCTCTATTGTCGGTAATGATTTGTTTATGAAATTAAAAATTATTCGAGAATCAATACCAATACCAATTAAACTCAATTTAAATGCTTGATTTTTGAAAAAAAATGGAGAATTGTTATTAGAACACAAAAGTTACTTATCGCATATTATTGACTATTTTGGTATCAGTCTCCACAGCTGAAATAATGTTTTCAAAGTTGAAGTTGATAAAAAAAAATTTGTGGTCTGATTTTTCTCAAAAGAGATTAAATGGGTTGAATTTGTGGTCAACTGAAACAACTATGGTTGAAAATAGGCCTGGGCATTCGGGTTCTCGGGTCGGGTTCGGGTCGGTTCTATTCGGGTTCATGTCTTTCGGGAAGATGAGTTTAGGACCCGTTCGGGTATTATAGAATTTCGGATCGGGTTCGGGTCGGTTCCTTTCGGGTCCGGGTCGGTTCGGGTCTGAAAATTTTGAACATTAAAAGCAAAGAATTAGGAAGAAAAGAAGAAAACCTTTAACTTTATTAGTGTATTTTGGTTTTGGGTCTTCGGGTACCCATCGGTTCTCGGGTTCGGGTCGGTTCTTTTCGGGTTCGGGTAGAGGAGTTTAGGACCCGTACGGATATTTTACCGGTTCCGAGTTCGGTTCGGTTCCTCTTTTTTCGGGTCGGTATCGAGTCGGGTCTTCAGGTCCGGGTAAAATGCCCATGCCTAGTTGAAAAACTTGACTATATGAGTATAATAACTGATTTTGCAAGAAAAATGCAAAAAGTTATATTTCAATGATAAATTGTTCTTTTTATTTTGTTTTATAAACAGTTTATAGAGTTGAATTATCTTATGAAACTTTGACATACTTTTTCTATATTGTTATTATTTTATAATTTTTTTTAAAAATGTACAATTTTGAACTCGTTTAAAGTAGTCCAAAACGTTGCACCGGTACTGCTTGTTTCGCAAGCAATTCTTGATCTTTAGAAGCAAATCCTTGGTATCTTCAACTTCCACAAATTCTTTGAGCTTGAGAGCCAATTCCTTTTTTGTATGTGTGAGATTCAATTCCTCCATTTAAATGATATCAGAGTAAAAAAGAGTAGAGATGACCAAAGAACCATGTTGAGTCATATCCCAACCAGTAAAAGTCAATATTGATTATCCATAAGATAGTAATTGATGACATGTTGGTGGAAGGCCAAAAGGACATATGACTGATTTTTGAAAACAAGAAACTTGAGCATGTGTTCATCTAAATTAACCCAATTAGAAACCAGACAATCCAATAAACACATAAAACCACAATCACATAATCCAAATCTGATCAAAACACTACAAAAAAGGTACATTACATCACTTATAAAGTATCATTAAAATAAATGATTCTATTTAGAATCACTAATTAAAAATTGACACTAGATATAAGATTTCACATCAGTTTTTTTATTTGATACTAATCTTAACTTGACTAGTATCAATTAAAAATAACTGATACTAAATACTAACTTGATTAACATCAATTAAAAACAATTGATACTAAAACTTATTTGATTAACATCAATTAGAAAACTGATACAAATTTTTATTAATTTATATCACTTTTGAAAAACTAACGCAAATACATAAGTTTGCATCAATTATATAAGTGAAGCATTTGATCAACTGATATTAGCGTTAATAATAAATGATGCTAATATTTCTTTCAGTTATAAAAGTGATGCAAATAAAATTCTCACTAAACAATTATTTTTCCCACATTGCTAATGATGATGAAGAGCACTAGTTTCCTCCTCTGTTAAAGAAATTCATCAACACAAAGTTTTTTATGTTATATCATATGTATATATTTATATATATATATATATATATATATATCTTAGAATAATAATTATAAAATTAAGAGTTATCTAAATTTATAATATTATAAAATTAACACAAAATTTTAAATTAAAACGAATTTTAATGTCTCTGAATTGTAATATCTAATATAATTTATTGTAACTAATAGTAGATATTAATATCATTTATTTTAAGTGATGTAAATATTACGTACTTTCAAGTGAACAGGATACATAAATCTGGAGACTCTTTCCACTAGCATCAACTTTCAATATAGAGATAATTATATAGGAGGTAATTTATTCAGTTTACAATTATACATTTGGTAACTTTTTGATTGTTGGTAACTTCCCACTTTTTGCAAGAACAAACTTGAAAATCTCTTCAAGAGAATTTCCCATTCTACCCTCTGTCACATCTTTCTCTTTCTCTATTTATTTTCTCTTTCTCTATTTTTCTTCTTTTCTCTTCTCTTTTTTCTTTCTCTCTCTCTCACAATAATCTTTTTCTCTCTCTCTTTTCTCTTCTTTTTTCTCTCTCTCTCTCACGAAAATCTTTCTCTCTCTCTCTTTTCTCTTCTCTCTTTTTTCTCTCTCTCTCTCACGAAAATCTCTCTCCCTCTCTCCCTCTCTCTCTCACTCTCTCTCTCTCTCTATCTCTCTCTCTCTTTGAAAAATCCAAATCCAGATTATCCTCTCTCCAATCTTATTCATTTCATATTTTTTGCTCTCTCCTTTATTATTATTATTTTTTTTCAAATCTTCTGTGGAACAATTTCTCTATCATACTCTTAATCTTTTATTCAAAACTCTAAATCCTTAAAAAACATCTTGAAAAAACATTGAAGTAGATTTTAATGGCACATACACGATATTGTGGATATAATAGTGTGGACATGATGGTAAAGACAGAGTGACGAAGATATGGTAGTGTGGACATGGTGACTAAGACTTAGTGCGTGGATAGGTGGTGAAAACTTGGTGGCGTGGAAATGGTGGCGAAGACTCGGTGGCATGGACATATCAGCATGGACACAATAAAATAAACATAATAGCGTGGACATGTTTACGTGGAAATGGCGACATGGACATAACAGTATGGACACTATGAAATAAACGTAATAGCATGGACAACATATTTATGTCCACGAAAGCATGTCCATAAAATTTGTGGCATGGACATGGTAGCGTTGGCATGGTGGTGTGGGCATTTGTGGCATGGACATGGTGGCGTGGATATAGTGGTCAGGACATGGCGGCGTGGCAATAGTGATATGGACACAATTGTTGACTTGGTGGCGTGGACATATCATCATGGGCACAATAAAATGAACAAAATAGCATGGATATGGTGGCGTGAACACAATTATGGACATGGTGGCCTGGACATAGTAGCGTGCCACAAACTCATTGTCCACGATACATTGTGGACAAGACAACATGATTTATGATATCGTGGATATAATGATGTGGATATTATGACACGTGGACAGTGCGACGATGTTCACTTGTCCACAACATCCTTATCCACGACATTCTTTTCCACTATCTCGTTACACACAACTTCGTTGTCAACGGTTTTCTTATCTAGAACATCCTTATCTACTCACTCATCCACATCTTCCTTATCCACGACTTCTTTAATAACGGTCTCCTTGTCCACGACCACTTTTGTCCACAGCAGAAAAAAATGGGTGGCGTCATAGAGAGATAGAGAGAGAGAGAGAGAGAGAGAGAGAGAGAGAGAGAAATCTGGGTTTTTTTAAAAGAAAGAAAACAGTTTCACGAGAGAGAGAGAGAGCGAGAGAGAGAGAGAGAGAGAGAGAGAGAGAGAGAGAGAGAGAGAGAGAGAGAGAGAGAGAGTGTGAGATAGAGAGAGTATGTGTGAGAGAGAGAGAAAAAAGGAATAAAAAAGAAAGAGGAAGGAAGAAAAAAAACAAAAAAGAGAGAAAAAATGTGTCTCTTGCTTTGGATGAGGGCACTAATGTCAATTCATACAACAGAAGTTACTAGGTGTTGGAAAGTTACTAAAATATAAGAAAATAAGTCATAAGTTACTAAAGGTGTAACTCACTCTTCAATATATATGTTCCCTTGATCTCAGTGGATGCTCACAATTGAGGACTTTCCTGATATCTCAACCAGCAACCAAGTGATCTATTTAGACCGAATAGGGATTGTCTTTTCAGACTGTGGAGCATTAACCAAAGCTAGCTCAACTGATAATCCAAGTGAGTTGGAAATGGCTACAGAAAATATTCACTCTAAGTTATTAGTCCCTCACGAGGCTTCATCTTCTCGTCCAGATAATCTTTTCCTAGAAGTCAATATCAGTTTCATCTGCCACAACTTGGATCCAGAAGCTCTCCTTCACCAGCATTCTTTTATTTTAAAGAAAATGGTCATGTCAGCTGAAGAAGTGCCGTCATATTTCACTCACCGTACAACTGGAACTCCTCCTCTTTAACAATCCCTCTACTAGACAGTTCTCTGTTGCAACCTTTCTTCCAATTTAGAGCTTGTCAGTGGTTCTTTTCGACTCTGTACCCACATGTGGTCGTAATACAGTACATATCCATGTCGAGTGTTGGTTCAAAGGCAGTTTTGGGGACAGCTTTGAGTCTTTTGGCCAGCAACAAAGCTTCGAGGAACTTAAGAAGATGGAACTGTTTATATTGGATTGTCGTATTCCTCTAAACAAAAACAGTGCTCCTCTAGCTCAGCTGAACTATGATCACGTGGATGTACAACTTCATGTAAGTAGTACAATGGACTCTTTCAGATCAAAAGGATTGAATCTTGAGGAATTGCGTTATCTGAGTAATATTAGTATGTTTGAGTTCACATTGAAAGGATGGTGTATACGACTAGCTGAGGACTGCTTATCACCAAAGAACCAACTTAATAATCCAAATACTTCTCCACGAGTTTGTGAAGCCAATGAAGACAATATGGTTAATCATGAGAAAAAAAAACAAGAGGCAGTTGCGAAGAGACAGAGAAAAAGAGGAACCGAATGCGGGTAAGTATCAAGCATGACCTAAACAAAAAAATTTTAAAAATCAATCGAAAAACTAGTTTATAATAGATTACTGGATTTATTTGTTTTTTTTTTTTTTTTTTTTCANAGATTACCTAAAAGGACCACTCAAGAATTAAACCTCTGCTTTGCCCTGCCTCCAAACCTGGGAGTAACACATGACATCGAGTTGAGTCGGTATTCAATATCCAAGTTCAGCCTAGAAGATAAGCAATTTTTTATATTAAATTTTTACCTATATTTTTATTTTAAAATTATGATTTTATATATCCAAAACGATTAAAATGTCAAATAAAAAATATATAGATGAGCTACATATATCTAAAATATAAATGGATTACTTGATAAACATGCATTTAAAATATGGATTAATATTAATTTTTAAAAATTGAAATATTTTAAATGGGATCACAATTTTTTTTGTTTTATGACCATCATTTTTGTTGGGCCGGTCCTATCCAAACTTGATAAAGACAATGTGGTACTTATTTGAACCTAACCGATCTTATGATTGGTTAACACAAACACATTCGGAGTTTCACCTACGAGTATAAGTCTCTATGCCGACGGTGTAATCTCGGAAATTAGTCGAAATTGATGAGTTTTTGACGTATTTCTAAAAAAGTTTTCTCGAACAAATTTTGGAAACAGTCAGAGAATTTACCGAGGAGATTAGATGAGAATCGTAAAATAAATGTGTTTAAATATAAGAGTATGTATTGACCACCAGATTGATCAATTTCTGTCAAATTCTCTTTGAGGCCTTGCTGTTCCTATTGGTAATTTTTGAGAGATCATATATATCATATCACGAGAATTCAATCCCTTGTTATCTCATCGGAAAAAGTTTGATAGCCAACATATTATACTAGAAAATGTCCGATTATTTTACGATGAGTTTCCGGCGAACATACAGACTATTTATTTCTCGTTAGAATATAAAAATTTCCGACAAAACACCAACAAATTTCTTAGAAGATTATGACAAAAAAAAATTATCGGGAATTTATTTTGGTTCTGACAAGATTCTGATGGCTTTTTCCAACAAAATTCTAACAAATATTGTTCATCAAAATTTTCCGAGAAGTTTACTATAAAATTGATTATTTCTTGAAAGTTTCTCACAAAATCGAAGAAAGTTTTCTGATGATTCACGTCGTTAGAAATTGTTGTTGGAATCGAAGCTCTTTTCTTGTATTGTTTATAGTATCTGTTGAACAGCTGAACCAGAAAAAGTCCACCATATACTTTATAGGATCTTGATGCATTTCTACGAAAACCGTTTTGTTTCAACCAAAACCTACTCGATCAGTCCATACGATCTAAAAAGGAAAATAAAATAAAAAAATAGAAGTGCCTTGAAGAAAATGTAAATTTTGGCTGTGAGGTATTCGATGTAATTTAGGAATTAAACTTCATGCAAAAGAAGGAAAAAAAAAACTTCTATCTTGAAATCGTGGCAAAATCACGATGGCATATTGGCATACGTTGGTGATAGCCGTCCATTGTTCAAAAGAAGATATGCATCCCAAATTGCATAGATGATTATTTAGTATTAAGCAATAGCTTTATTTTACTTGGCATTCCTGATTCCTGTAAAATAAATCAATCATTTACTCAAGAGACTATGTTTTCGAATTTATCAAAATTCCAATTCTGAAACAATGATGTCGAATCCTTATACACTTATTTGATTGTGTTTTGGTGTTATCACAAAATCGAGTACTGAAAAAAAAGTAAACTATTGAGATCAGAGTTTGTTGATCATACCTAACACTAAGATTACGATTTCTAGCTTTGTATGAGAGTTAATGGAAATGCATGGAATGATTGCGAATATGATGGTAGAACCCACATAGCATACATGTGTGATATGTTATTTTTTCATTGCTCATCATTTCATAGAATCCCTTGGATGAATGATGTTTTATCCTATAGCAGCCTTAAATCATGGGACCTTATATTTTATTATTTTGTTTCTATTTCTTCGCTTTTTATCCTACTTTGTTTAATATATACGATATTATCAAAAGCGGTGAAGAATTTTTTTAAAAAAAATTGTGAAACCAAATATACGAGAATATGTGATGTGCATGTGATACAACAGCCTTTATGTTTGCCTTTTAAGGCATATATTTTTATATAATCCCCTACATTCTTTTGAATATCTCACTACTAGATTCTATATTAATGTACTCGTAGCTAATCATAAAGTTCAAGAAAAAGAAGAAGATAGTAGTTAATAACAGGTTAGTTCTTCTAAAACTTTATTAAAAAGACATCCGATTATGCAATAGGTTAAAATAACAAATATTTAGATAATTCAATTTTTATCGGAAGATCGATGATACTAACTGAAATCAAAACAAAATCGACAAAATCAAATTAGATTTTAGCATAGAAAAATCATAGAAAATTTTCAATATATTAATTAAGAAAAATTAGTTTATATATATAAATATACTATTTACATGCATGTTCACCAAAGTTGTTGATGAAACTTATTTATATTGCCATATAAGTGTACATATTTCGTATTGATGGTCTGATGATAACTATTTCAAAACATTTTTTTGTTATTATTTTCATCAACTTATCATGATAATTAATTACATGATTTCAGAGTTTGGGTCTAATTAATATTGATTAGGATGTATTAATTTAGCATTCATCTTTAGAAAAAATGGTATTAATTTGGTTTAGATATTTTTTTTACTAAAGTGATGACTCTTTGACAGATACAATGCTAATCCGGTGATGATGAAATAATTAACGACAATGAAAACCATATAAAGATGGAGATATACTTATCTGTTGTATCTTTCATTACTATAAATATTGTTAGATGATCTGACATCCGTGTGTAACAGTGATCATTTGTTAACATGTTCAGTCTCATGTGGTAAGGGGGAGAAGGCTGTTGGGATATTGAAGAGATCAACTCAAACTGAACCGAGAACGAGTTGGTGTCTTCTAGGAATAAGAACTACTATAACAAAAGGCCAAAGGGTCCCATATAACACAAACATCCAAACATGCAAATGTCATCATATTAAAAAATTGTAGAATAATTCGAGCAGTGATTTTTCTTTAAACCCAAACGAAGGTGTCATGTTAATAATATGAGTAGCAGCCTAATTACTCTCTCCCTAAAACTGAGAAGGATATGAGAATATGTTAATGTTTAATCTCAACTCATCCATTTTGTTTATTGTGTAGCCACACAAGACGCCTAATGTATAATTCCATTAAATTTTAAAATACCTTTTGAGCTTATTGTTGATATTACTCTAGTTTAAATGATTTTTATATGTTTTTTTTAGAAAATTTATGTGTTTTGATGTAATTTTATGTTTTCAAATGTAATTTTTTCGTATTAATTGTATTTGAGTTTAATAAAATTAGATTATGAAAAATATATATGGTGATATAAATACTTTTCTAAGTCAAGAAAATATATCAACTAAATATTCAAAAACTTATATCAAAAAGAAAATTTAAAATGAATAGAACCAAAGCATTATAAATTTGTTGTTCGAAAAAGGCTTATATCATTAATTGACTGATTTCCGGTGGAAATTAGCTCCTATATATATCACCTAAGTTTTTTTTCTCTTAAACCTGTCTATTCATCATATTCTAGATTTATTTTGTATTGTGAGGAAGATATATATTTTAATTACCTTAAAGATTTTTCTTTTAAAAATTTTGATTGGGAAGAGGATCTTAGTGTCAGAAAATAGGTAAGAAAAGAGTCACGAGTTTGTATTGGAAAGCCATAGTTTACAGTTCAGACACATATTCCCCCGGTCTCTGTTACCAAGAATACTCAAATTCGATTTGTTTTTTTATTTCTCTTACAAGTTTAATCGTGTTTCTCTATGAATTCACGTTATCAAACTAAGCTGCTACCAAAAGACGATGGAGAGAAATTGCTGCCAGCTTGGCGCATATATTTTTTTTTTTTTTTGAATTGCTTGGGGTGGATTAGGGCCTAAATGGACGTGGTTTGGGCCTTAGGCCCTAATCCACTCTCAAGGCCTGGAACCAGTCTTTATCTGTACTTTTTACGGTTTTGGATACTTTTCCCCATCCGAAATTCGAACCGGTGACCTCTTAGACAAATGTCTGGGGTGCTGCCAGTTGAGTTAGCTTGTCCGGGTTTGGCACATAATTGATCTTACACATCGGTAACCTTGCCTAACAAAAGCTAAACCAGAGCGTACAACTATGATTCATACGTTAGGATGGTTCGAAATTACTCCATTCAGCTTCTCACTAGAGCATGGGATAGTTCCAATTCTAACATTTGAAGCAGAAGACTTAATCCTAAAAGTCATACAAAGACAATAGAAGAGTGTTGGTTTACTTTTCATTCAACCCTTCTTTTTCTTTTTGTTAGGAATTCAAATCTTAACATGTAATATATAAGCACTAACTCTACAAAAATAATGTCAATCGATTGGCTATAACAAAGTCTATTTAATTTTCATATACAAAGACGTAATATTCCATGCATAAACTTAAAATGTAAGAGTCGAAAGAAGACTCGATCATTAATCGACATGTAGGGTCTTGATCAGAGGAGGCAAGTCAAGTTCCTCCACGAGTATATATGATAACAGAAGTCACATATATATCAAAATGAACATAAGGATTCTTAGAGGATATGACACCACTCATCTTTGGGTACCTCTACTACGACATGTACTCCTTTCTATTTTGCATTCTAAGAGTCGTGCTTTGGAACTCTCATTACTCCACTCTTCGCTCCTTAAGTGAAAGACTCCAGCATGTATGAGGAGACTCAACTTCCATTGGGTTATACCAAGCATATTCATGCATATAAATATGGGTTAAGAAGTTAATTCACTTTGTTAGAGATATCGACGTCAAAACATAACCACATAAGGTATCATGCTGCTACTTATCGTATGCTTTATAGCTAAGTATGGCATGATCCATCCACTTAGAGAATTATAAGAATAGAAGTAGTGTTAGAGCCGGCCCTTATAGGAAGCTAAGGAAGCTCATGCTTCCAGCCCACAATTTTATATACTATTTTCAGCCACAAATTTTCTATTCTTCTTAGTCTAGTGGTAAAGCATTAAGAGATCAGCCCAATTTTCAACAATCTTGGTTCGAAAATTCATTAAAAAAATTTAATTATTTTGTTTCTCACCAAAAAACAGTCTAACTTTTTTTTCCTTGCCTTTCATATATCCCCAAAAAAGAAAATTATTTGTCTTGTTATGGTAAATCCAAAAGTTGCATGCAAGTAAAAGGTACAAAACACACCCTCTTTCTTTATCCTATTCAGGGGAAAACAAAAGATATATCTTTTCATCTTTTCTATACTAAACTGATTCCATTAAACAGACTCCTCTAGTAACTACTATTTGTAAGTGACAAAAGAGAAGAAGCTACCAGTTGCACGTCAGATACATACGTATGAATATGATATAATATCAGACCTCCCAAAAACAACAACAAACATAAAAATTACATACATATAGATATA
>OVBB01000548.1:0-21800 GCA_900406415.1 Isatis lusitanica
GTTTTAGTTGTCGTAGACGGAATTGATCAACTCAAAGCAGTAGCCTGTAACAATCTTATACTTTTAGATATGGAGATAACGAGAGATAATAAAGATTACATCTTCTTGAAGTACTATGGCCCTTTTTCTTTCTATTGCGGTAGCTTGTAGTTTTAGAAATCTAAAGCAAACTTGGTTGATCATATCATGTGTGTACGTATTATTATCATCTTTTTGTAAGACAAGTTCAACTGAACATTATTGTCCATATCTAGTTTTGTAACTATATGAAAGACACCGGCAATACATTTGTGTCACTAGTGTGGGAGATGGTTCGATCTCGACATCTCATCAACTCTGGTAAGGACAATCCGAAACACGAAAACAGTAAACTAAAATCTAAAAATAAATTAATAGTTTAACACAAAAATATATGTAGTCTGAATAGGAAAAAATATAACAAAAGATTTAAAAAATCGAAATAACTATTGTGATATGTGAGCAAGAGTCAATATTTTTTTTTTTATAATGAAATTAACTTGCAACATTTAGTGTGCACAAGTCACATTTTTATAGTACACATAAGTTAAATCTTGTAATCNAAAGGTATATTTTATTTAGAAATGTAGAAATGAAGAACAATAAATAGATTTGGAATATAATCTGATTCCTAAGAAACAAATATTTTGAAGTTTCATATTTGTGAGATTATGTTCTTTCTAAAACTGTTAAAAAGGTCCTCAAATATCCAATTTGGACTGAAAAAAATAAAAAAAATCCAACATTTATTTACTAAATATTTTAGTTATAAACTTTTGTTCACTAAGCCATTTAATGCCTAGAATTAGTTAACAAGAGTGAATGACTTTGTCACTTTTTCCTTTCTGTTTATTTTATTTTTCTAGGTGTTGTATCATTAAACATATGGATATACACTAGGGTTTATATAGAGATAAAGAGTGGGCTTGCTACTTAAATAATTTGAGCAAGTATTATGGATATTCACATGAGTTGATTAATTACTTTGTTAAGGTTAGCGAATCACGTCTATGAACCAGATCTTCATTTCATCAACAAGTTACTAAAGATATATATCATATAATGAAAATATAAATTAAGTTAGAGTTTATTTTGTGTTACCAGAGAGAGAAAAATGTACTAAGACTAGTATTTTTTTGATTTTAAGTTTATAATTTCACGTAAATATAGTGATAAACCATATTTAACCACATGTGGATAATATGAGGCCATTTTTATTGATGTGTCATCTCGAGAATTTTTCTTTATTTTTTATTTATTTATTTTAATCTACTATTCTTATTTCCAAACACTCTTAAACTTCTTGTTTTTCAAACTAATGGACTCATTTTCCTAATTAATCGAGAAGGAATATAAAAATAAAATAAGATACAATAAATTATTAAGCCAAATTGTAAATATGAATAAATAATAGTATACATCAGTAAATTATATAAAGCATATAAGATTTGATAAAATTACTCATAAAACAACATAGATAAATACATAAAACAACATAAATAAATATTTTTCATTTATAAACATTATAAAATTTCATCTATATCGATTCCACGCTCAGTGCGGTGTAGAATCTACTTCTTGTTAAAAGTATTAGTTATTATGAGTATATTAATCATTATAATATACAAAATATAAATAGCACAAACCATAATAAATAAAGTAAATAACTGAAAGTAAAAAAAAATAAGTTAATGATGTGTTATAATTTTAGAATATTAGTTGATGAAAAGGCAATATAAGAATAATTTTATTCTACACTTTATATACAGCTCTAAACTTTTTTTTTTAATATGTAATTGTCCTTCAATGGTAATTTTTACTATCTTAATCAACAGTGTCTCCATGATTTATTTAATTTTATTATTAATCAAAATCGAGATTTATGGATAATTTAAATGATATCAAAGAAGTGTCTTTGTTATTTTAAAAAAAATGAAATAGTATATTTCTGACTGAAGGAAACAAACGCATATGCAATATAAATTGTAAATACAAGACTTGTATTCTACTCTTTTTATAACTTAAATTAATTGTAATTTTTATTGATTACATACTTTTTTTAATAATAAATTTTTTAGTTTAGTTTTCACCAAAACAAGGTTTTCTACAAACACATTTATTTCTGAAAAATCCTTTGCAACAACCATCAGGAAAACCTTCGCTCAAACATACTACTTTGTAAGTGCTCCATTTCAAACAAAGTCCCCTATAAGTCGCGCTTTTTGTTTCACATATTTGTATTCCTTAAACCATATTACCTGTGAGATTACAATTTTTTGTTATTCATTGAAAATTCAAATTAATGACCGTACATATAATCAACAACGACAAATAATTTAATAATATTTTTTAATTGTAATACATAATCATAATCAGTTATTTAACCAAAAGTCATTGGTGCATCACAATATTATCATATGAGTGTTAAGTAATCAAAATGAACAAGAAAATAATTTTTAGTGAGTTGTTTTTATAGATTATAATTTTATGTAAAAGGAATGTGTTTTCTAATATTTTATCGAAAGTTTTGTACTCCATAAATCTATTGCAAAGTATGAAATTGGGTTGTATAAATAATTTATTATCAATTCAATAACTTTTAGACTAAGTAATACATAAAAAAATATATCAAACTAAAAAATAGAACTAAATTATAAGTGTATAGTATATACCTACGCATGTTATATTTGATTATATACTTAAAGCCTAATATACATCATAAAAATTAAATCTGGCGCGACAAAAAGTAGAAGTAGAACAAAAAGCATAGAGATAGATGCCATAAAGTTCTTCATTTTCCTAGTAAATTGTTAATCAAAAATATAGTTTAAGGAGAACAAAGATTTTTTTTTTGTAATGAAATTAACTTGTAACATTTAGTGTGCACAAGTCACATTTTTATAGTACACATAAGTTAAATCTTAAATGGTAAATATCAAAGTATATTTTATTTAGGAATGCAGAAATGAAGAACAATAAATTGAATATATTCTGATTCCTAAGAAACAAATATTTTGAAGTTTTATATTTGTGAGATTATGTTCTTTCTAAAACTGTTAAAAAGGTCCTCAAATATCCAATTTTGACTGAAATAAATCAAAAATAATTCCAAAATTTATTTACTAAATATTTTAGTTATAAAATTTTGTTCACTAAGCCATTTAATGTCCAGAATTAATTAACAAGAGTGAATGATTTTGTCATTTTTTCGTCTTTGTTTATTTTATTTTTCTTGGTGTTGTATCATTAAAACATATGAATACACACTAGGGTTTATATAGATATAGAGAGTGGGCTTGCTACTTAAATCATTTGAACGAGTATTACTGCCATTCACATGGGTTGATTAATTAATTTGTTAAGGTTAGCGAATCACGTCTTTGAGACAAATCTTCATTTCATCAACAAGTTACTAAAGATATATATCATATAATGAAAATATAAATTAAGTTAGAGTTTATTTTGTGTTACCAGAGAGAGAAAAATGTAGTAAGACTAGTATCTTTTTATTATAAGTTTATAATTTCACGTAAATATAATGACAAACCATATTTAACCACATATGGATAATATGAGACCATTTTTATTGATCTGTCGTCTTGAGAATTTTTCTTTATTTTTATTTAATTATTTTAATCTACTTTCCTTATTGCCAAACACTCTTAAACTTCTTGTTTTCAAACTAATAGATCTGATTTTCCTAATTAATCGAGAAGGAATATAAAAATAAAATAATATGCACTAAATTATTAAGTCAAATGGTAAATGTGAATAAATAATATTATACATCAGTAAATTATATAAATCATATAAGTTTTGATAAACTTACTCATAAAACAACATAGATAAATACATAAAACAACATAAATAAATATTTTCAATTTATAAATATTATAAAATTTCATCTATAAAAATATCGATTCCACGCTCAGGGCGGTGTAGAATCTACTTCTTGTTAAAAGTATTAGTTATTATGAGTATATTAATCATTATAATATACAAAGTATAAATAGCAAAAACCATAATAAATGAAGTAAATAACTGAAGGTAAACAAAATAAGTTAATGATGTGTTATAATTTTAGAATATTAGTTGATGAAATGGCAGTAAAAGAAAAAAAATATTCTACACTATATATACAGCTCTGAACTCTTTTTTTTTTTAATATGTAATTGTCTTTCAATGGTAATTTTTGCTATCTTAATCAACACTGGCTCCATGATTTATTTAATTCTATTATTAATAAAAATCGAAATTTATGGATAATTTAAATGATATCAAAGAAGTGTCTTTGTTCTTTTTTTAGAATAAAATAATATATTTCTGACTGAAGGAAACAAACGCATATGCAACATAAATTGTAAATACAAGACTTGTATTCTACTCTTTTTATAACTTAAATTAATTGTAGTGTTTATTGATTACATACTTTTTAATAATAAATTGTTATTTTAGTTTTCACCAAAACAAGGTTTTCTGCAAACACATTTATTCCTGAAAAATCCTTTGCAATGACCATCAGGAAAACCTTCGCTCAAACATACTGTTTTGCAAGTCCTCCATTTCAAACAAAGTCCTTTATAAGTCGCGCTTTTTGTTTCACATATTTGTATTCCTTGAACCATATTTATGCATGTGAGATTACAATTTTTTGTTATTCATTGAAAATTCAAATTAATGACCGTACATATAATCAACAACGAAAAATAATTTTAAAATATTTTTAATTGTAATACATAATCATAATCAGTTATCTAACCGAAAGTCATTGGTGCATCACAATATTATCATATGAGTGTTAAGTAATCAAAATGAACAAGAAACTATTTTTTAGTGAGTTGTTTTTATAGATTATAATTTTATGTAAAGGGAATGTGTTTTCTAATATCTTATCGAATAAGTTTTGTACTGCATAAATCTATTGCAAAGTATGAGATTGGGTTGTATAAATAATTTATTAGTAATTCAATAACTTTTAGACTAAGTAATACATAAAAAATATATCAAACTAGACAATAGAACTAAATTATAAGTGTATAGTATATACCTACGCGTGGTATATTTGATTATATTCTTACAGCCGAATATACATCATAAGAAATATAACTGGCGCGACAAAAAGTATAAGTAGAAAAAAAAGCATAGAGATAGATGCCATAAAGTTCTTCATTTTCCTAGTAAATTGTTAATCAAAAATATAGTTTAGAGAGAATAAAGATTTTTTTATAATGAAATTAACTTGTAACATTTAGTGTGCACAAGTCACATTTTCATAGTACACATAAGTTAAATCTTAAATGGTAAATATTAATGTATATTTTATTTAGGAATGCAGAAATGAAGAACAATAAATAGAATATAATCACATTTCTAAGAAAAAAATATTTTGAAGTTTCATATTTGTGAGATTATGTTCTTTCTAAAACTGTTAAAAAAGGTCTCAAATATCCAATTTTGACTGAAATAAATGAAAAAGAATTCCAACATCTATTTACTAAATATTTTTAGTTATAATCTTTTGTTCACTAAGCCATTTAATGTCCAGAATTAGTTAACAAGAGTGAATGACTTTGTCATTATTTCGTCTTTGTTTATTTTATTTTTCTTGGTGTTGTATCATTACAACATATGGATATACACTAGGGTTTATATAGAGATAGAGAGTGGGCTTGCTACTTAAATCATTTGAGCGAGTATTACTGCCATTCACATAGGTGGATTAATTACTTTGTTAAGGTTAGCGAGTAACGTCTGTGAACCAGATCTTCATTTTATCAACAAGTTACTAAAGATATATATCATATAATGAAAATATAAATTAGGTTAGAGTTTATTTTTTGTTATGAGGGAGAGAAAAATGTAGTAAGACTAGTATTTTTTTTGATTCTAAGTTTATAATTTCACGTAAATATAATGACAAACCATAGTTAACCATATATGGATAATATGAGACCGTTTTTATTGATGTGTCATCTCGAGAATTTTTCTATATTTTTAATTTATTTATTTTAATCTATTTTCCTTATTGCCAAACACTCTTAAACTTCTTGTTTTCAAATTAATTGATCTCATTTTCCTAATTAATCGAGAAGGAATATAAAAATAAAATAATTTACACTAAATTATTAAGTCAAATGGTAAATGTGAATAAATAATATTATACATCAGTAAATTATATTAATCATATAAGTTTTGATAAACTTACTCATAAAACAACATAGATAAATACATAAAACAACATAAATAAATATTTTCAATTTATAAATATTATAAAATTTCATCTATAAAAATATCGATTCCGCACTCAGAGCGGTGTAGAATCTACTTCTTGTTAAAAATATTAGTTATTATGAGAATATTAATCATTATAATATACAAAGTATAAATAGCACAAACCATAATAAATAAAGTAAATAACTGAAGGTAAAAATAATAATTTAATGATGTGTTATAATTTTAGAATATTAGTTGATGAAATGGCAGTATAAGAAAAAAATTATTCTACACTTTATATACAGCTCTGAACTCCTTTTTTTTAATATGTAATTGCCCTTCAATGGTAATTTTTGCTATCTTAATCAACAGTATCTCCCTGATTTATTTAATTCTCTTATTAATAAAAATCGAGATTTATGGATGATTTAAATGATATCAAAGAAGTGTTTTTGTTATTTTTTTAGAATGAAATAATATATTTCTGACTGAAGGAAACAAACGCATATGCAATATAAATTGTAAATACAAGACTTGTATTCTACTCTTTTTATAACATACATTAATTGTAATTTTTATTGATTACATACTTTTTAATAATAAATTGTAATTTTAGTTTTCACCAAAACAAGGTTTTGTGGAAACACATTTATTCCTGAAAAATCATTTGCAACAACCATCAGGAAAAAACCTTCGCTCAAACATATTACTTTGCAAGTCCTCCATTTCAAACAAAGTACCCTATAAGTCGCGCTTTTTGTTTCACATATTTGTATTCCTTGAACCATATTTATGCCTGTGAGATTACAATTTTTTGTTATTCATTGAAAATTCAAATTAATGACCGTACATATAATCAACAACGGCAAATAATTTAAAAATAATTTTTAGTGAGTTCTTTTTATTTTTTTATGTAAAAGGAATGTGTTTTCTAATATTTTATCGAATAAGTTTTGTACTGCATAAATCTATTGCAAAGTATGAGATTGGGTTGTATAAATAATTTATTAGTAATTCAATAACTTTTAGACTAAGTAATACATAAAAAAATATATCAAACTAAACAATAGAACTAAATTATAAGTGTATAGTATATACCTACCCATGTTATATTTGATTATATACTTACGGCTTAATATACATCATAAAAAATATACTTAACGCGACAAAAATTAGAAGTAGAACAAAAAGCATAGAGATAGATGCCATAAAGTTCTTCATTTTCCTAGTAATTTATTAATCAAAAATATAGTTTAGAGAGAACAAAGATTTTTTTATAATGAAATTAACTTGTAATATTTAATGTGCACAAGTCACATTTTTATAGTACACATAAGTTAAATCTTAAATGGTGAATAACAAAGTATATTTTATTTAGGAATGCAGAAATGAAGAACAATAAATAGAATATAATCTGATTCCTAAGAAACAAATATTTTGAAGTTTCATATTTGTGAGATTATGTTCTTTTTAAAACTGTTAAAAATGGTCTCAAATATCCAATTTTGACTGAAATAAATCAAAAAGAATTCCAACATTTATATACTAAATATTTTAGTTATAAAATTTTGTTCACTAAGCCATTTAATGTCCAGAATAAGTTAACAAGAGTGAATGACTTTGTCATTTTTTCGTCTTTGTTTATTTTATTTTTCTTGGTGCTGTATCATTAAAACATATGGATATACACTAGGGTTTATATAGAGATAGAGAGTGGGCTTGCTACTTAAATCATTTGAGCGAGTATTACTGCCATTCACATGGGTTGATTAATTATTTTGTTAAGGTTAGTCAATCACGTATGCGAACCAGATGTTCATTTCATCAACAAGTTACTAAAGATATATATCATATAATGAAAATATAAATTAAGTTATAGTTTATTTTGTGTTATCAGAGAGAGAAAAATGTAGTAAGACTAGTATTTTTTTGATTCTAAGTTTATAATTTCACGTAAATATAATGACAAATCATATTTAACCAAATATGGATAATATGAGACAATTTTTATTGATGTGTCGTCTCGAGAATTTTTCTCTATTTTTATTTATTTATTTTAATCTACTTTCCTTATTGCCAAACACTCTTAAACTTCTTGTTTTCAAACTAATGGATCTCATTTTCCTAATTAATGGAGAAGGAATACAAAAATAAAATAATATACACTAAATTATTAAGACAAATAGTAAATGTGAATAAATAATATTATACATCAGTAAATTATATAAATCATATAAGTTTGATAAACTTACTCATAAAACAACATAGATAAATACATAAAACAACATAATTAAATATTTTTAATTTATAAACATTATAAAATTTCATCAATAAAAATATGGATTCTGCGCTCAGGCCGGTGTAGAATCTACTTCTTGTTAAAATTATTAGTTATTATGAGTATATTATATTAATCATTATATTATACAAAGTATAAATAGCACAAACCATAATAATTAAAGTAAATAACTGAAAGTTAAAAAAATAAGTTAATGAAGTGTTATAATTTTAGTATATTAGTTGATGAAATGGCAATATGAAAATTCTACACTTTATATACAACTCTGAACTCTTTTTTTCTTTAATATGTAATTGTCCTTTAGTGGTAATTTTTACTATCTTAATCAACAGTGTCTCCATGATTTATTTAATTCTATTATTAACAAAAATCGAGATTTATGGATAATTTAAATGATATCAAAGAAGTGTCTCTGTTATTTTTTCAGAATAAAATAATATATTTCTGAGTCAAGGAAAGAAACGCATTAGTAATATAAATTGTTAATACAAGACTTGTGTTCTACTCTTTTTATAACTTAAACTAGCTGTAACTTTTAATGATTACAAACTTTGTTAATAATAAATTTGTTAGTTTAGTTTTCACCAAAGCAAGGTTTTCTGCAAACACATTTATTCCTAAAAATCCTTTGCAACGACCATCAGAAAAACCTTCGCTCAAACATACTGCTTTGCAAGTCCTCCATTTCAAACAAAATCCCCCATAAGTCGCATTTTTTGTTTCACATATCTTTATTCCTTGAACAATATTTATACCTGTGAGATTACAATTTTTTGTTATTCATTGAAAATTCAAATTAATGACCGTACAACAACGACAAATAATTTAATACAACAAATATTTTTTAATTGTAATATATAATCATAATCAGTTTTTTTTTTTTTTTTTTGGTCGACTGAAGATATACTAATCAAAGATGAGAGGCCAAAAGCCCAACGATACAAGTACGCAACACAACCGAGAGAAGGACAACAACACAGGAAGCCCGTGAAACAAACAAGCACTAAGAACTAAACAAAGAAACAAACTCCAATACTACAAACTAACCACACATAACAAAGCTTCACTTTCAAACAAATCATCCAACCAATCTGGCGCTCCTGTAGCCACGTAAGATGGGCGAAGATGAGGCGATGAAACGTTAACGCTATAAGATCTGCATATTGATTGAACTTTTTCTCATCCATAACTACTTTCCAATCGGACATGACCTGCACCAAAGCCAACAATTCCTCACTTTTAGCTCTCAAAACTGGCCACTTATTCGGTTTTGACATGGCTTCCACTAGCGACTTATCACAGCTAGCCAGAATCACTCTACTGCACCTATGGAAATTCAAGCTTTCTAAACACCACTTGAAAACTACAAACGATGCTTCATCCTTACTCGAAACATGAAGGAACGATCTCCGACTATGTCTAATCACTAAGCCTAAACTGTTTCGCAAGACGCAAGCCGCGCCAACAAGCTTTATGTCCTCCACCAAAAAACCCTAATATTGCATTTGAGCCAGTTCTCTAGCAGAGCCGTGCCTCATGAGTAATAGAAAAGGCAAGCCCTTTTAATTCATCCACACATCATCTTTACTAAAAGATTTCCATCTTCGACTTTTCCTTTTTTTACTATCTAAATTATATCTTACTTTTTTCAATGTTATATAATTCCAAAACTATACTAACTATATTTATATTTATTTTATTAAAAAACCTTAATTCTTAAATTCGCCTTAAGCCCCTAAAAGCCTTCGCACGACACTGTTTTCTGGTGGCGGTTCCCAACTCTTTTGTACCGACCTCACTGCAAGAGCCTCCTTTTTTTCATGTTCTTCGTCACACGACTTGGCAAAAAACCATAACTCAGCCTCATGTTTGCCTTGCAACATCGTTACCATTGCGTCCAGCCTCTGCCCTTGAAACAAAAATTTGTTTCCCTTCCAAATATTCCAGATAATCCAAGGTCAGATTCTTTTATTAGTCAATGCACCTGTCCTATCTTCCCAATCCGGAGTAAATAATTCACATTTGAAAACACTGACTCCACATCAAAACCATGTCTCGGTGTTGGGATATCTGCAAGAGCCCATACCTGTTTCGCGAATGGGCACATGAACAAAACGTGATTGATGGACTCCCCCTGCAGACCACAAACTTGACACCTCCCATCTATCTTCATACCACGGCTAGCAAACCCTTTCTCCACCGATAGCGCATTGCTCAATGATTTCCAAAGAAAAATTCTGATCTTGGGTTCAGTCATGACATTCCACACTCCTTCTTTGAGCGGATTCAGAGACGGTAACAAGGCTGCTTCCCTTCGAACTTCGCTTTCACACAACTTTGTTGCCAACCAATAGGCGGACTTGACTGAGAAATTGCCACTTTTATTGAACCGCCAAGTGCAAGAATCTCTTCCATTCCATACTAGTTTTATTTTCATGATCAGATCCACATCAATGGGATAGAAGAGAGTGTCCAGCAAAGCTCTGTTCCAATTATTAGTCCCTTCTTCTTTAAGGTCATTCACTCTAAGGCTCATATTCAACGAGAAATCATTCCTCAAGGGCGCTCGGTATGTACCCTCTTCCTCCTTGATCCATGGGTCTGTCCAAATGTTTATACTGTCACCTCTACCGATCTGCATATCAACCCCTTGTACCAGTAAGTCTCTTCCGAACATTAAACTCTTCCATGCATAGGATGGCCGTAGACCAATCTTTGCCTGTCGAAATGATCCATCAAAGAAGTACCGACTCTTCATAAGTTTGGCTATCAAGCTCTCCGGTTCTGTCAGTATTTGCCAAGCTTGCTTTGCTAGTAGCGATTTGTTGAAGAGCTCCAAGTCCTTGAAGCCAATGCCCCCTAGTTCCTTGCTCAGACAGAGCTTCTCCCAGCTTACCCACAGAATCTTCCGTGCCTTTTCATTTAAGTTCCACCAGTAATGCGTCATGGCAGAAGTGAGATTTGCACATACTGTTTTAGGGAGTTTGAAGCAGCTCATTGCGTATATGGGTATCGCTAAGGCTACCGCCTTTATTAGTACCTCCTTTCCCCCTTGAGATAACAGTCTCCCAAACCATCCATTCATCCTCGCCTTCATTTATCCTTTATGTAATGAAACAGATCTATCTTGGAACCACTAAAGCACTCGGGTAGTCCAAGGTAAGAGCCTGCTCCCCCTTTGCTGAACATCTGGAAAATCTCTTGAAGTTCTTTTTTCTTTTGTGCATCCACTTTGTCCCTAAACATGATAGATGATTTCCTTACATTGATCATTTTTCCTGTAACCGCCCCATAACGTTCTAGTATTTGCTTCAGAATCAAGCATTGCTCGGTTGTACCCTTGCATAGAAACATCAAATCATCGGCGAACAAAAGGTGATTCACCGATGGTCCGTCAGGACCAAAACTTATCCCATTTAACAAACCTTCCCTTTCAGCCGAGTTGATCAAATATGACAAGCCTTCAGTGCAGAGAACAAACAGAAAAGGGGACAAATGGTCTCCTTGCCTCAATCCCCTTTGTGGCTTTATCATACCGTGCGGTTGGTCGTTTATTAGCACAAAGTAAGATACTGATGAGAGACAGTCCATAACCCACCTTATCCATTTTTGCCCAAAACCCATCGCTGAAAAGAGCTCTGATGTAGCTCCACTCCACCCTATCGTACGCCTTGGGCATGTCCGACTTTAAGGCCAAAAAATTGTTGAGATTTCAGGGTGAGTTCTCAGCCCGTGCACTAACTCATGAGCAATGAGTATATTGTCCGAAATCAGTCTCTCTGGCACAAATTCTGATTGAGAGTGCGAGACTAAAGAGGCTAGGAACGGTTGCAGACACCTAACCAAAATCTTGGAGATGGTTTTGTACAATACAGAGCATAGACTTATCGGTCTTAAGTCAGACATCTCAGCTGGGTTTCCTATTTACGGGAGCAGGCACAGGTGTGTGTAGTTCCACTCTGTCGGAAACACTCCTTTGGTAAAGAAGTCTTGAATCTCCATAGTTATTTGGTCCCCTAAAACATCCCAATAGTTCTGAAAAAAGAACCCGACATACTATCCGAGCCTGGTGCACTTGCAGCTTTGACTGAGAAAATAGCCTCTCTGATCTCTTCTTTCGTAACTTCTTTGGTTAATTCGACATTCATTCTAGCAGACACTCTGGGCACAAAACCATGAAAGAAGTTGTCAAAATTCTCAGGGTTAGACGACTTGAAAAGCTTGTTGAAGTAGTCCACAACTACTTGCTCTTTAGCCGCCTCTGATCTTTGAAAATGGCCATTTTCATCCAAAATTTTTTCAATTCTCTTCCTGGATCTCTTGAACTTGACCACTTCATGAAAATATCTAGAGTTCTTATCACCACTCCTTAGCCAATTTTCTTTACTTCTTTGCTGCCAGTATGCTTCTACCTCTTTATATGCTTTGACGAGCTCTTTCCTCAAAAAGTCAACACGTTTGAAACTTGGAGCCATTGTTGACTGTTCTTTCTCAAGCTCCACTTCTATTTGGGTAATCTTATCCCTAGAATTTTGGTTGTTTTTCCTTTTCCATTTGCTCAGAGATTTCCTGCAAGACTTTAGGCTATCTGCCACTTTTGTTGAGAAACCTCTGCTTGGATTTCGCCATGCTTGTGCCACTGCGTTCTTAACATCTGGATTGTTAAGAAGTCGTTTATCAAACCTGAACTGGCCTCTGTACTGTTCCTGCGACTCAATAAGCTTCATTAACACTGGTCTGTGGTCAAAGCCTCTCTTGTCCAGAATAACTGATTAGAAGCTGGGAACTCCTTGAACCATTCTTTGTTACCGAACACTCTGTCTAGCCTACTCTGAACCCAGTGTTCACATCGCATACCCCCCCCCCCCCCCCCCCCCCCCCCCCCCCCCCCCCCCCCCCCCCCCCCCCCCTCGCANTTTTATCATATCACAGGTTTTGAGCATCTCCACAAAAGGTTTAAAGATGGAATCACCTCTTCTTGGCCCACCCAGTTTTTCTCTATTGTGCATAATATCGTTAAAGTTGCCTAACATGCACCATCTTTCTTTCCGTGTCGTTCCAATTCTACGAATACGTTCCCAAACTTTTGCCATGTGTTTCACCAAGGGGGCTCCATAAACACAAGACAAGAAAAAATTTATAGAACCAAACTTCACCTTTACATCCAAAAGGCTCTTATCCATAAAACCGAGCATAACACAAACAGAACTTTTCCATGAAAACGCAAGCCCACCACTACGCCCTATTGGCTCCACCGTATAAACATGACTGTAAGTTACAGTCTGTAACCCAACCACTCCTGAATATCAACCATCTCATCTCGACTCTTATTTGTCTCCATCAAGAACAGCAACTCGGAGAAGTGCCTTTTACGCAGTTCCTCAATTCGATGAATTGTCAAGCCATCAGACCGTTCAATGGCTTGGCAATTCCAGCTGATGATGCTCATTGCGCGTTGGGAAGTCCCTCATTTGGGACTACCTTGAGGTACTTCGCGTGAGTCTTGATTCCAGGTTCCTCATCTTGAATCTCAACTTTCCTTTTCCTTGTGCCCACTTATCTTTTACTTTCTTGTTTTACTGAGAGTAGACCAGTATTACTTTTTCTCGCATCTCCAATTATGGCCTTTCTCCTTGATTTATACGGCCTTCTCCTTGAGATCGGTTTCTTCTTTGAAGTCCCGAAATAGCAAGAATCCAAGAAGCCAATGCTAAAACCCGTTGAACTCACAGAAGCGACCATTGAAGATTCAAGGATCCGGTTATCTTCACTCGCAGCCGGGGCATTGCGGTCACTGGATGCCAGCTAACAATCTTCCTCGAGGATAGCTCAAGCATCGTCAAATCATTGCTTTTATCAGACTGCACAGGTCTTTCATTCATTTTTGCTTTCACTCCATAGTCAAATACCAATCCTTTTCCTTTGTCCAGAGTTGTTGTCACCAAAGGAAGTGGCTCTAGTCTAAGAGCAACTCTTGGAGCAACCGAATCAATCTCTGTTTCTTTAACTGATCTTCGAACCCTTTCTTCTCTTGTAGCTCTATCTTCTCCACTGGACACCAATAGATAGTTTTGCATCTCATCGAGCACTGCTTTCGCAATTTTTGGTCTGCCTGTGACTTTGTCAATCTTCACTTGTTCCTCTTGTAAAACCCCGAACAGTGGATCTCCTTCCTTTAAGACATCTAGTGCCTTTTATTTCTCAGCAACTGGACTCTGCTTTTTCTGTGTCGTTCCTTCTTGTCTTTTTTTTCATCCGTAGTGGACATATATCTTTCTCATGGTTCAAGCTTTGACAGAAGAAACAGCGCTTTTTAATTCTTTTATAGTGAAAGTGTATCAGGCTTGGTTCTCCATTTGGTAGCGTGATCTTTCTCGCCATCTTCAAAGGTTTTGCCACATTATATCACAAAGTCTTGTGTTTGGGGGCTTGGTAGCGTCAAATGCAACTTCTTCCACAAAACCCAACGTCTCCGCCATCCTAGTAATCGTTTCGAAGGTGTAATAGTTAAGAGGCAGCTTACTTATTTGAACCCATACCGAGATAAACTGCAAGTAGTCCTCCGGTGGATTTTCCGTCCATCGCTCCAGCACAACGACCCACTAATGGTGAGTGTGAACTCCCTTTCCCAAGACTTCAATGAGGTCGTACTCATGATTGAAGAAAAACTGAAATTTTTCTTGGGATAAGGTGACTCCACGGCGGCGTCCGTCCTTGCCCCACTTCTTAGGCATTTGTGTAATAAAACCAGGCATCTTCTGACACTCCGGGTTAATAACTCTTCCAATGATGCTTAAAGAGTTATTAACTGCAGAGCTATAAATCGGAAGGTTGGGGATTATTAATGGCTCCTCATCTTCTTCTAAAGACAAGGCCATTAAGACTCTGTCCATAGCAGCAGACATATTTACTCACTCAAAACCAAAGAAACAGGAGAGTAGAAAGAGGATCTAAACTTCACTCAGCCGCAATGAACTGTAGCTAAACCCTAATTTCCCAGGAGGTTAATGCAAAATAAGGTTACTTTATGAGCTTTACTTATTAAAAGTGACTTAAACGGAAGCTAAAGGGAATGGGAAACCCAACTAAATCTCACAACTCAGAGTATCCAAAGACACTACTAGAGACAGAGAGTTCTAAGCCCATAAAGGGTGCTGACATATCGATATAATCATAATCAGTTATATAACCAAAAGTTATTGGTGCATCACAATATTATCATAGGAGTGTTAAGTAATCAAAATGAACAAGAAAATAATTTTTAGTGAATTGTGTTTATAGATTATAATTTTATGTAAAAGGAATGAGTTTTCTAATATTTTATTGAATAAGTTTCGTACTGCATAAATCTATTGCAAAGTATGAGACTGGGTTGTATAAATAATTTATTAGTAATTCAATAACTTTTAGACTAAGTAATACATAAAAAAATATCAAACTAAACAATAGAACTAAATTATAAGTGTATAGCATATACCTACGCATGTTATATTTGATTATATACTTACAGCCTAATATACATCATAAAAAATATACATGGCGCGACAAAAAGTAGAAGTCGAACAAAAAGCATAGAGATAGATGCCATAAAGTTCTTCATTTTCCTAGTAAATTGTTAATCAAAAATATAGTTTAGAGAGAACAAATATTTTTTTATAACAAAATTAACTTGTAACATTTAGTGTGCACAAGTCAAATATTTATAGTACACATAAGTTAAATCTTAAATGGTAAATATCAAGGTATATTTTATTTAGGACTGCAGAAATGAAGAACAATAAATATAATATAATCTGATTCCTAACAAACAAATATTTTGAAGTTTCATATTTGTGAGATTATGTTCTTTCTAAAACTGTTAAAAAGGTCCTCAAATATCAAATTTTGACTGAAATAAATCAAAAAGAATTCCAACATTTATTTACTAAATATGTTAGTTATAAAATTTTGTACACTAAGCCATTTAATGTCCAGAATTAGTTAACAAGAGTGAATGACTTTGTCATTTTTTCGTCTTTGTTTATTTTATTTTTCTTGGTGTTGTATCATTAAAACATATGGATATACACTAGGGTTTATATAGAGACAGAGAGTGAGCTTGCTATTTAAATCATTTAAGCCATTATTAGTGTCATTCACATGGGTCGATTAATTACTTTGTTAAGGTTAGCGAATCACGTCTGTGAACCAGATGTTCATTTCATCAACAAGTTACTAAAGATATATATCATATAATGAAAATATAAATTAAGTTAGAGTTTATTTTGTGTTACTAGAGAGAGAAAAATGTAGAAATACTAGTATAGTTTTTGATTTTAAGTTTATAATTTCACATAAATATAATGACAAACCATATTTAACCACATATGGATAATATGAGGCCATTTTTATTGATGTGTCGTCTCGAGAATTTTTCTCTATATTTTATTTATTAATTTTAATCTACTTTCTTTATTGGCAAACACTCTTAAACTTTTCAAACTAATGGATCTCATTTTCCTAATTAATCGAGAAGAAATATAAAAATAAAATAATATACACTAAATTATTAAGTCAAATGGTAAATGTGAATAAATAATATTATACATCAGTAACTTATATAAATCATATAAGTTTTGATAAACTTACTCATAAAACAACATAGATAAATACATAAAACAACATAAATAAATATTTTTAATTTATAAACATTATAAGATTTCAACAATAAAAATATCGATTCCGCGCTCAGGCCGGTGTAGAATCTACTTCTTGTTAAAAGTATTAGTTATTATGAGTATATTATATTAGTCATTATAATGGACAAAGTATAAATAGCACAAACCATAATAAATAAAGTAAATAACTGAAAGTTAAAAAAATAAGTTAATGATGTGTTATAATTTTAGAATATTAATTGATGAAATGGCAATATGAAAATTCTACACGTTATATACAACTCTGAACTCTTTTTTTTTTTCTTTAATATATAATTGTCCTTTAGTGGTAATTTTTACTATCCTAATCAACAGTGTCTCCATGATTTATTTAATTCTATTATTAATCAAAATCGAGATTTATGGATAATTTAATGATATCAAAGAAGTGTCTTTGTTATTTTTTTATAATGAAATAATATATTTCTGACTCAAGAAAACAAACGCATATGCAATATAAATTGTAAATACAAAACTTGTATTCTACTCTTCTTATAGGTTAAATTAATTGTGATTTTTATTGATTACATACTTTTTTAATAATAAATTTGTTAATTCAGTTTTCACCAAAGAAAAGTTTTCTGCAAACACATTTATTCCTGAAAAATCCTTTGCAACGACCATCAGGAAAACCTTCCCTCAAACATACTGCTTTGCAAGTCCTCCATTTCAAACAAAGTCCTCTATAAGTCGCGCTTTTTGTTTCACATATTTGTATTCCTTGAACCATATTTATACCTGTGAGATTATAATTTTTTGGTTATTCATGGAAAATTCAAATTAATGACCGTACATATAATCAACAACGAAAAATAATTTAATATAACAAATATTTTCTAATTGTAATACATCATCATAATCAGTTATATTTTCTAATTAAATCACAATATTATCATATGAGTGTTAGGTAATCAAAATGAACAAGAAAATATTTTTTAGTGAATTGTTTTTATAGATTATAATTTTAGGTAAAAGGAATGTGTTTTCTAATATTTTATCGTACAAGTTTCGTACTGCATAAATCTATTGCAAAGTATGAGATTGGGTTGTATAAATAATTTATTAGTAATTCAATAACTTTTAGACTAAGTATACATAAAAAAAAATCAAACTAAACGATATAACTAAATTATAAGTGTATAGTATATACCTACGCATGTTATATTTGATTATATACTTACAGCCTAATATACATCATAAAAAAATATACCTGGCGTGACAAAAAGTAGAAGTAGAACAAAAAGCATAGAGATATATGCCATAAAGTTCTTCATTTTCCTAGTAAATTGTTAATCAAAAATATAGTTCAGAGAGAACAAATATTTTGTTTTATAATGAAATTAACTTGTAACATTTAGTTTGCACAAGTCAAATTTTTATAGTACACATAAGTTAAATCTTAAATGGTAAATATCAAGGTATATTTTATTTAGGAATGCAGAAATGAAGAAAAATAAATATAATATAATCTGATTCCTAAGAAACAAATATTTTGAAGTTTCATATTTGTGAGATTATGTTCTTTCTAAAACTGTTAAAAAGGTCCTCAAATATCCAATTTTGACTGAAATAAATCAAAAAGAATTCCAACATTTATTTACTAAATATGTTAGTTATAAACTTTTGTTCACTAAGCCATTTAATGCCCAGAATTAGTTAACAAGAGTGAATGACTTTGTCATTTTTTCGTCTTTGTTTATTTTATTTTTCTTGGTGTTGTATCATTAAAACATATGGATATACACTAGGGTTTATGTAGAGATAGAGAGTGGGCTTGCTACTTAAATCATTTGAGCGATTATTACTGCCGTTCACATGGGTTGATTAATTACTTGGTTAAGGTTGGCGAATCACGTCTGTGAACCAGATGTTCATTTCATCAACAAGTTACTAAAGATATATATCATATAATGAAAATATAAATTAAGTTAGAGTTTATTTTGTGTTACTAGATAGAGAAAAATGTAGTAAGACTAGTATTGTTTTTGATTTTAAGTTTATAATTTCACGTAAATATAGTGACAAACCATATTTAACCACATATGGATAATATGATGCCATTTTTATTGATGTGTTGTCTCAGAAATTTTTCTCTAATTTTTATTTATTAATTTTAATCTACTTTCTTTATTGGCAAACACTCTTAAACTTTTCAAACTAATGGATCTCATTTTCCTAATTAATCGAGAAGGAGTTTAAAAATAAAATAATATACACTAAATTAGTAAGTCAAATGGTAAATGTGAATAAATAATATTAGACATCATTAAATTATATAAATCATATGAGTTTTGATAAACTTACTCATAAAACAACATAGATAAATACATAAAACAGCATAAATAAATATTTTTAATTTATAAACATTATAAAATTTCATCAATAAAAATATCGATTCCGCGCTCACGCCAGTGTAGAATCTACTTCTTGTTAAAAGTATTAGTTATTATGAGTATATTATATTAATCATTATAATATACAAATTATAAATAGCACAAACCGTAATAAATAAAGTAAATAACTGAAAGTTAAAAAAGTAAGTTAATGATGTGTTATAATTTTAGAATATTAGTTGATGAAATGGCAATATGAAAATTCTACACTTTATATACAATTCTGAACTCTTTTTTTTTCTTTAATATGCAATTGTTCTTTAGTGGTAATTTTAACTATCTTAATCAATAGTGTCTCCATGATTTATTTAATTCTATTATTAATCAAAATCGAGATTTATGGATAATTTAAATGATATCAAAGAAGTGTCTTTGTTATTTTTTTAGAATGAAATAATATATTTCTGACTCAAGGAAACAAATGCATATGCAATATAAATTGTAAATACAAGACTTGTAGTCTACTCTTTTTATAACTTAAATTAATTGTGATTTTTAATGATTACATACTTTTTTAATAATAAATTTGTTAGTTCAATTTTCGCCAAAGCAAGGTTTTCTGCATACACATTTATTCCTGAAAAATCCTTTGCAACGACCATCAGGAAAACCTTCGCTCAAACATACTGCTTTGCAAGTCCTCCATTTAAAACAAAGTCCCCTATAAGTCGCGCTTTTTGTTTCACATATTTGTATTCCTTGAACCATATTTATACCTGCGAAATTACAATTTTTTGTTATTCATTGAAAATTCAAATTAATGACCGTAAATATAATCAACAACCGACAAATAATTTAATATAATAAATTTTTTTTTATTGTAATACATAATCATAATCAGTTATATAACCAAAAGTCATTGGTGCATCACAATATTATCATAGGAGTGTTAAGTAATCAAAATGAACAAGAAAATAATTTTTAGTGAATTGTTTTTATAATTTTATCGTATAAGTTTCGTACTGCATAAATCTATTGCAAAGTATGAGATAGGGTTGTATAAGTAATTTATTATCAATTCAATAACTTTTAGACTAAGTAATACATAAAAAAATATAACTAAATTATAAGTGTATACCTAAGCATGTTATATTTGATTATATATTTACAGTCTGATATACATTATAAAAAAATATACCTGGCGCGACAAAAAGTAGAAGTAGAACAAAAAGCATAGAGATATATGCCATAAATTTCTTCATTTTCCTAGTAAATTGTTAATCAAAAATATAGTTTAGAGAGAACAAAGATTTTTTTTATAATGAAATTAACTTGTAACATTTAGTGTGCACAAGTCAAATTTTTATAGTACACATAAGTTAAATCTTAAATGGGTAAATATCAAGGTATATTTTATTTACGAATGCAGAAATGAAGTAACAATAAATAGAATATTATCTGATTCCTAAGAAACAAATATTTTGAAGTTTCATATTTGTGAGATTATGTTCTTTCTAAAACTGTTAAAAAGGTCCTCAAATATCCTATTTTGACTGAAATAAATCAAAAAGAATTCCAACATTTATTTACTAAATATGTTAGTTATAAACTTTTGTTCACTAAGCCATTTAATGCCCAGAATTAGTTAACAAGAGTGAATGACTTTGTCATTTTTTTGTCTTTGTTTATTTTATTTTTCTTGGTGTTGTATAATTAAAACATATGGATATACACTAGGGTTTATATAGAGATAGAGAGTGGGCTTGCTACTTAAATCATTTGAGCGATTATTACTGCCATTCACATGGGTTGATTAATTACTTGGTTAAGGTTGGCGAATCACGTCTGTGAACCAGATGTTCATTTCATCAACAAGTTACTAAAGATATATATCATATAATGAAAATATAAATTAAGTTAGAGTTTATTTTGTGTTACTAGAGAGAGAAAAATGTGGTAAGACTAGTATTGTTTTTGATTTTAAGTTTATAATTTCACGTAAATATAATGACAAGCCATATTTAACCACATATGGATAATATAAGGCCGTTTTTATTGATGTGTCGTCGAGAATTTTTCTCTATTTTTTATTTATTTATTTTAATCTAATTTCCTTATTGCTAAACACTCTTAAACTTCTTGTTTTCAAACTAATGGATCTTATTTTCCTAATTAATTGATATATCATGGTTTTCCCGGTTTTCTACCATGATATAAATCTTATTTATAGAGTCTTTTCAG
>OVBB01000549.1:0-14419 GCA_900406415.1 Isatis lusitanica
TTGTTGTGCTTTTGGGTTGATTAGGATCGAGGAGTCATAATTCTTAGTTGTCAAGTTGCATAAATCTGATTAAACTGATCATTTGAGTTTAAGTGATTCTCATAAACAGTACCTTGAGTATCTGTGTTTATTCCTCAGAGTTAGAAATCTTGTGTGNTGTAACAGTACCTTGAGTATCTGTGTTTATTCCTCAGAGTTAGAAATCTTGTGTGTGTTCTCTGAGTTTTCAACTTTATTATATAAGATATGAGTCATTAAATTTAGATTTGAGGAAAATACAAATGTCAAAGTGTAAAGTGATATATGACACACTCTCATAAAATATGCTTAGAAGAAGCATTACTTTATTATATAACTTAATTATATAGGAATGAGTCATTGATTGTAGATAGTCTTGGGCACAATAACCGAACCCGAATACCCGAACCGAACCGACCCGAAAAAATCGGGTTCGGGTCGGGTTCGGTTCCTGCTAGAAAACCGAATGGGTGCTTTGTTTAAGTATTTTCGGATCTCGGGTCGGTTCGGTTAATAACCGAAAACCAAAGTAGAACCGAAGATAACCGATATATGTATATTATATATATTTCTTCTCGTGTATATCAGTGTTTCTGGGAAACACGAAGAGTCTCGCTTCCTCTCTCTCATGCATGCATGCGCTCCTCTCTCTCTCTCTCATGCATGCAATCCTCTCTCTCATACATGCACTCCTCTCTCACCACCAAGTCACGCATGCATGCACTCCTCTCTCACCACCAAGTCACGCATGCATACCTCTCTCTCACTTGATGTAGTCGATTCACCTTCTTCAAAAATTCCACTCTACAAAACCTTAAATATGTCTTGATTAACCACATTTTTAAGTGGTAATTAATCATTTAGTCATCTTCTCCGTAGCCACCACCACCACCTCCATCCATCTTCGTCGCTCTCATATTTTGTTTTCGAATTTTCAATCTCATATAATTACTTAGAGTCTTAGACTTAGACGATCAATCAAATATGATTCTTGACTGTCGCTAGTTTTTTTTTCTTGTTTAGTCGAGTTCCTCTTCTTCTGATCTTGGGTCGTGTGATTGATGATTTAAACTAGTTGTTATAAAAAATACAGATAATACTTTTTATGTGATGTTGCCGCAGATATGGTGGAACGATTTTTTTCTGTTAATTTCCTTTCTAAAATTTTAGCTGAAATTTTGTTGTTTGCTCTATAAATGTGGGGAAGTGCATAGATCTTACAAAAAAGAGTCGGGTGTTTTTGGACCCGAACCGTACCCCAATGGTTTTCGGGTAAACACCGGGTCTCTGGCTGCAGTACTAAACCGACCCGACCCGACATGGATCCGAACCGAACCCGAACCAAAATTTAGTAATACCCAATCGGATACAAATTATACATATCCGAAAACCCGAAACCCGATTGGACCCGACCCGAACCCGAATGGGTACCCGAATGCCCAGGCCTAATTGTAGATTTTGAGAAAAAAATAAATGTCAAATTGTTAGGTGACACATGACACACTTTCACAAATTGTGTCTAGAAGAAACATTGCTTTACTACACATGATATATAAATGAAAATAAATCATTAAGCAATATATGTGACATTTTTGGTGTATTTGTGATTGAGATCTACAAAGGTATTTGACAAAAGTTAAATAAAACTGTAAATAGTATAAACATAATAACTTCGACTTTTATATACAATCTAATTTGGAAACACTGTAAATTATGATATTTTTTGACCAAATTTAATATATGAATCTATTTTATAGAAATTTCATTACATAATATGAAAGGCCTACTTGTATATATAAATATTTATGTGTGTATATGTATATAAATACCCATACCAATATAATATCAAGAAAACAAGCTTTTGAAGCACTATAATATAAGAAAAAGGTAAATCATGTTTTACATATGTTAAATTTGGTGATAACATTGATTTGTAATATATTTTATCGTTTTTATATGAGATTAAAGGATACTATAGCAGAAATTGGTTACATCTTCGAAAGGCATAGCAAATGGCAATCAATAGATTTTCATATCTTCTATTGCTTTCATTAGTGGTGTTTTTTCTCTTCCATTTACCTATAATGTCTGGTATTATATTTATTTTATTAAAAATCATAATGTTTCAAGTGAAGAATAATGTTTTATTTTAGTTAAATAAAATATGAAAATATGAAATATAATCAATTTTGTATTTATCTCAATATATTTTTTGAATTCAATAGGACAAAATCGCATATGTACCTTAGGATGTATAGGTACACCGGAATGCATTGAAAGTTGCATAGCTATGCGTATCTACAGTGGTGGAATTTGTCGAGTAGATCAATATGGTCAATCTGTCTGTTGTTGCTACCCAAAGTTTGAATCTTCAGGTTATTCTCTTACACCAAATCCTCATAATTACTAAATAATTCTTAATTCTATATGTATTCTATATATATAATAAAATATCTCGATATATTATTTGAGGATCTTTTTTTTGGCATCAGATACAACATAAATAAACTACTTCTAATCCATTGCAATCCAGCCTGGAGGTGTGGAATTGATATAGATCAATTCCGAAGGATATCTCCTTGAAGTCCTCACTAGTTTATCTGCACGTTCATTCTTCATCCGTGGGATAAGCTTGATCTGGAAATATTCTAATTGCTTCTTCTAAAATTGGAATTCCTCGAGATGAGTGGAAAAAATTGGCGATTCATCTGGTGTCAATACCATCTTAACAAGATCTGAAGAATCGGTCGCAAACACAATCAGTGAGCGATTGTTTTCCATGCTCCATCTATTTTTTTCCATGCTCCATCCACAAAACACCACCACAACTTAGACCCAAGCGAGTCCTCCAACCTAACAGAAAGCTCCATAGCTACGTCTACTCAGTGTACTGAGACATTGTCACTGATATGAGCCTCTTCCCAAATTCGCCATTCCATCCCCCCCCCCCCCTCACGATATCCTGTGGGTTAGAGTCCTTATTATTAAAAATAAATTCATTTTTATCCTTCCAAAGATACCAAATAATCCATGGAAAATAGATATTCGTAACTTTAGAAGGTAACCTCGAGAACAAGAAATCCATATTCACAAACACCGACTGACCGAGAATGAGACTTGATTGGTCGGCACCTTAGAGAGAGAGCCCATGCTTGGACTGCCGGTGAGCACTCAAAAAGCACATGATTGATAGATTCCTCTTCCGCACCGCATCCCATACATCGAATATCACAAGAAATTTCCCTGGATAGAAGATTTTTAGTAACAAATACACAACCAGATAAAACCTGCCACATAAAGTGTCGTAATTTAGGAGGACATTTCACCCGCCATACTTAGGCAAAAAGTGGTTTGACATTACGTCCGTACTGAATATGAGCGACTCTTCCATTTGGAAATAACCTCTCAATCGAATAACCTGATTTTACCATATATTTTTCAGTTTTTTTAAAATGCCACCCGTAAGTATCCGGCTTCAGAGTCCGATTAAGAGGTAACTGAAGAATAATAACTGCATCTTGTGGAGAGATAACTGCATCAATCAGAGGCAGGTTCCACAACTGTGTCGATGATTCAATCAAGTCATCTACCCTTAAATCAGGAAAAGTGTTATAGTTGCATGTTGCTGGTCTCAGGCGAGGGGCAAGAAGCCAAGGGTCATGCTATACCGAAATAAATGTCCCTGATTTCACCTTTTTGATCAGTCATTTGCTAACCATAAATCTAGCAGATACAATACTCCTCCAGCCATAAGATGGAGAGTACCATCCATACGTGTCTTAAATAAATAACCTCAAGATTATGTGTGTTTATTACATAAGTACCAAGTTGATGTGTCAGCTCTATAAATAAGATAAAAACCCGTTTTTCGCTAGAATAATTATATTTTATGCCATTACTAATTTGGTTTCACATATGATTTATACTTATTTTACATTTTATGTCATTAGTAAAATCATATGGACCTATATAATAACAGCCATCATGGTATATTCATTTAATTTACCTATATTATCTCCACAACATTGTACATTTTAATTACTAAAAGTCCTTATCGTACATTTATTTACTCTTACACTATATCTTAGAAAACTTTTAATCATATGGACCTATATAGTAAGTAATAACCTGGACTAAATATAATATATAATTTTAAAATTATATATATTAACTCTAAAAATATTGTTAATATATATAACTATAAAATATTATATAGTAACTATAAATAATTAATACATTTAATATACACTTCAATCATAATTAATAATATTTATAAAATATTTTCACATTTTTTTCAAGTAACTATATATAAATTATATATAATTTATATTAATATGTTATATCATATGTTATATATATCATTAATATATAATGAAAACATGCATATAATAACATGAATGTTAAATAAGACTATGTTAATTCGTAGCCAATAAACTTTTTTCTTTCTTTTCTTCGAGAGGCAGTCGGAAAGTTCCCTTTTCTAGTGTTTTAAAGTCGACTTTTTCGATCTAATCTCTAGTAAATCTGGTCTAAGTTTCTTTTAATTTTTTACTCTGAAGCCGAAATCCATCTATATCCTTCTTCCTCAGGGAATTTTTCTTCTTCGACATGGATTTCCAAAAAATTTATGGAGAGCGTTTCAACAATTGAAGATTAGATCAACAGTCATGGATGGTTCATACAGATGCACAACAACAGTTTGAGAAGGATCATAAACTCTGTCTTGTTGTGAAGCCTCTCAATCTCCAACACCAAAATTCAACAAGTATGAAACATATTCTACCTCAAGTATAGAATCTTCTCGGGAAAGTAGAAAGCCAAGCTAATGATGACGGGACCGTCAATTTCTACTTTTGTTCTGAGCATCACCTCCTCACAGTCCTTGAAAATGGTCCTTACACTTTTAAAGGATGGATGAGTGCAGTAGATGGATGGACTCGTAAGGATATGCTTAACTTTCTTCGATATATTCTTTTTTGGATTAGATTTCTTAATCTCCCAAACATATACAGGAGAAAAAGTATTGTCAACAGTATCCATCGTCTTCAAAGAGACAAACACGTACTTCTACTGGTGAAAAAGGTTTTATGGTTATCCACAAACCACCACAGCAGCCATGAAGATCCTTCACTCGAAATGTCTAGGTATGGAGAACATCTTAACAATTGAACATCTTCACCATATCAGGAAGTCTTCTAAACCTGATATTATGTTCCTCATAGAAACTAAAAGCGGCTATAAAAATGTTAATAAGCTATGTAAATAATTGAACTACACCCACTCTTATGTAATACCAACGAATTTTGCAGGAGTCTTAGCTATTTTTTGGGATGCACATATTCAGCTAAGTTTTATCTTAGCTCCCACTCTTTTTTGCTCTGATATTTATATCAATGATGTCAATAATATTTTTTTTTTTATCTTATATTTACGGTAACCCAGTACGTAAACATCGCATTCATCGCGACTCATTTCACAAGTGCGAGTGGGACTGTATATGAATCATCCATGGCTAGTACTTGGAGACTTCAAAGATATTAAACATCCGCATGAGAAAGAAGGTATAATTCATAGGTTAGAGAACTTCTTCTATCTATTTCGTAAATTGCTTTCCATTTGTGGCTTACATGATATCCAAACATTTGGAGGGAAGTATACTTGGGTAGGACAGAGACATACACACATGGTCAAAACTCGTATTGACATAATAGTAGCTAGTAGTGATTAGCTTGATCTCTATTCTAATTCCTATGTCCAAGTCCTTCCTTGGCAAGCGTCAGATCATAGAGCCCTTCTCTTGAATACTGATACAAAGAAGTGGAAAGGCTACAAAAAAAATTGATATGATAATAGATGCCATTAAAAAGAACATTAAAAAGGTTTGGAATGAGCAATGCCAACATATTCCTAGCAAAAACTTCAGAAAAGCTTTACAACTATGTCCATGAAGTTTAGCTCAGTGAATAATAATATAAGCAACTCGGAAAAAGAGAATCAAAGAGCCAAAAGGCCTAAATTCATTAAATTTATGTAAATACTCTTATTGATTATACCACACTCTCTCATCTAAAAAGAAAACTTCACCAAGACTACTGCCTTGAGGAAGAATATTGGAGAACAAGAAGTAAAGACCTATGGCTTCAGGCTGAAGATAAGAATACGAAGTTCTTTCACACCAGAACAAAGAGAAGAAGGAGCATTAATCGTATTACATCAGTTACTGATGCAGATGATCATTTATGCACTAATCATGAAGACATTCAAAAGGTTATTAATAACTATTTTACTAACCTGTTCTCCACTAATTTTCCTACTACAGATGTGCACTTTCTTAGTACAATCCACCCACATGTGACAGATGAGATGAACCAGGTACTAACAACAACAGTAACTGAAGAGGATATATACAATGCACTCCAACAAATGAACATTGACGAGAGTCCACGGCCAGATGGTTTGACAGAAGGTTTCTACAAAGATCCATTGAAAACAGGATTGGTTAGTTTCATTCAAACTTTTCTTGATACAGTAGAGCTAGACCTTGTTATAAACCATAAATACATTTGCTTAATTACCAAAATAGAGTCTCCGGTGGAAGTAAAGGATTATAGGCATATTAGCTTAACCAACATTGCTTACAAAATTCTCTCAAAGGTGCTCGCTGAACAACTTAAACCTATGATGCATCATATTATTCATGAGAATCAAACAGCTTTTATTTTAGGACGTCTCATTACTGATAATGTTTGAGTTACTCATGAGCTTCTTCATTCGATGCATACTATGAAAAACAAGCATTCCTATATGGCTTTGAAACTATATATAAGTAAAGCTTTTGATCGTGTTGAATGGTCATATATTTATGAAATTTTATGAAGAGCATGAGATATACAGATAGATGGTGCAGATGGATAATGAAGTGTATTACAACAGTCCCCTACTCGGTGTTAATAAACAGTTCCCCATCCCCAACTATTATTCCGACAAGAGGTATTCGTCAAAGGTAATCCTTTATCACCATATCTCTATTTATTGTGCACTGAAGGCTTATCTCATCTCCTTCATCAAGCGATTCAAGATGATCGTTTAACTAGTTTCAAAGCAATCCGAGGAAGCCCTGCTATATCACATATGTTATTTGTTGATGATTCTGTTATATTTTGTAAAGCTCAGGTCGATGAATGCCATGCTCTCCTTCAAGTGTTGCATGATTATGAAACAACTGATGGGAAACATGTTAACTTCCAAAAATCAGCAATAACTTTTGCGAAGGGTTTATCACCAACCCTAAAAGATTATATTCTCCAAATCACAAACATTTCAAAAGTTGGAGGTTTTGGAAGATATCTTGGACTACCAGAATATATTGGTAAAAACAGGGCTGACAATTTTGCCTACCTTACTCAAAGACTCTCCAACAAAATCGATAGCTGGTATAATCAACTACTCTCTCCTGCTGAAAAATAAGTGTTAATCAAGTCAGTAATCACTACCTTACCCACATGCTTTACCATGTTTCCTTCTTCCTACAAAAATCCTTAACCAAATCTTAGTAGCAACAAGGAGGTTTTGGTGGTCTTCACATAAAAACCGAGCCAAAGTACAATGGGTGGCATGGAATAAGATCACAAATCTTAAAGACTAGGGTGTACTAGGAATTAGAGACCTTAAGGATTTTAATATTGCTCTTTTGGATAAGCAAAATTGGAGGCTTCTTCAGTACCCAAACTCGCTTTTAGCCAGAGTTTACAAAGCCAAATATTTTTCAAAAACAACTCTTCTGGAGGCCAAGCAGAAATGGGGGGCAAGCTATGCCTGGCGTAACATACTTCAAGGTAATAAAATTCTCAAGCAAAGACTGAAATGGCTAGTTGGAAATGGCCAGACAATTCAGGTATGGAAAGATTTTTGGATGCCTACCACTCCCTCTTGCCCGCCTACTAGACCAGGAGCACTAACATATCCTGATCTAACAGTTTATCTATTATTCACTGAAGGAAAAACCAGTTGGGATGAAAGCAAACTCCAAATGCTATTTGACCCACAAGATATTCCCCTTGTAAAACTGATTAGACCTTCGGTTGAGGGATCTCAGGATACCATTACATGGCTCTATACAAAGCACGGTGAATACAATGTCAAATCAGGTTATATTTTTAAACGACCGGAGCACGTTCAGTCTTCTTCTACTCTTGTATCCAGCTTTCATAATCTATGGAAGCAGGACATCCCACCAAAAGTGAAGCATTTCTGGTTGAGAGCACTTCACAATGCCCTTCTGGTGGCTGTAAACGTTCAGAAGAAATAAATTATCTATGATACCACATGTTCACGATGTGGGGAACATTAAGAAAGTCTCCACCATATGCTCTTCACTTGCAGAGTTAGCAGGGAAATATGGGACATAGCTCTGATCTCAACCCATGTAGATGAGTTTCCTTTTATGCAATACCATCTCAGATACTTTAAATGCACTTGTTGAATGTAACAAAAACTCTACACAAAATGTAGCATTTATATATATGTTGGGATGGAGGATATGGAAGCAAAGAAATGATCAAATCTTCCAACAAAAGAGATGGTTGATCCACCATATTATTAACAAGGGATTAGTAGATCAGCAGCAATGGAGTGCAGCAAATGAATTGATAAAAAATTGATAGAAAGTAGAATGGAACGGGAATAGTATGAAATATTAGGTAAAGAATGAAGAACAATGAAGTACCAGATTATATGAGAGGTAATCAAGAAGATACACATGAATCTGATGAAATTCCAGATATATTTTTTTTCACCCAGGGAGGGGCAGTGGTAACGAAAAGGAGATATGGCTCCAATATAAAGATCACCATATCGTGCACACATATATTTTACGGAACTGCGATCAGCTAGATTATTTTGAAAGGTATGAAAAATTAAAGTACATATATGTGTACCTATACTTTAATATATATTTTGATATTTATGAGTATAAAACAATGTATTGGCTTTTCCTGAGTTCTTATATATAGGTTATTTGACGAGAATATGATTGCGGACAATCCCGAGATAAATGAAAACAATCTAATTGAGCTTAGAGAAAAGGAATATTCAAGCTGGCTACTAAAACATGTAAGATTTATTTATGTTTTTATAATAATATATCTTGAAAACTATGTCATAAACATATATTATAGTCTGCGTATATGGATTTTTTTAAAACAGGTGCAAGATACAATGAATATTAATTCATATCCATAGTGGCTGTTGACTCTCGTTCATGGTCCAATGAGTCAGGTTAATTGTTCGCCAATTTTTTTTTTTCGTGGATATGTATTTCGTACATATGATCATGGAAATTATTAATTCAGATCCCAAATGGTTGTTGACTCTCAATCATGGTCCAATGGTTTGCAGGTTACTTGTTAGCCAATTTATTTTTGTTGTGACTATGTATTTCATACATATGATCATGGAAAAGATAAAAAGAATGCCAATTATGGAGTTTGTGTCAAAGGTACAACATCTTCTGGCTCAAGTGAAGAATCAGCTTTCTATGGATCATTGAGAGAGATATTTGAGATTCATTATCCTGGACCAGTAGAACTTAAAGTCGTGGTCTTCAAATGTGATTGGTATGACTCAACTATTGGAAAAGGCACAAGAATAAACAAGTCAGAGATTGTCGATATTAGTGCTAAAGGGCGTTATGAAAAATACGATCCTTTTGTTTTGGCTTCACAAGTGGATCAAGTATACTATGTGCCATATCCACGATGACTCAACCGAGAAAAGATCAACATTGGAAAGCAGCAATTACGATACAACGAAGGGGAAAAGTATTCGTCAACCGAGATTTGGATTTCACGGCAATGCAGCATGAAAATGATGATTCTATTGTCCAAGCTGATTCGTTGCATGTCGAGGCACTAACATATCTAGATGGCCAAACCGAAGATCTCGATGATCCAGAAGTTGAAGAAGAAATGGGATCAGATGCTGAAGATGGAAATTCTGATATCGAATTATCTAAATAATATTTTTTACATTTTATTATGTCATTTGTAGCTAGCTTTTAGATTAAGTGTTGGAAAGACTGTGTTATTTATAGGTTTTGATATTTTCTGATTTTAGCTAGGAGAACATTTGTAAGCGGCGTTTATCGTCGGTGTTAGTGGATTGTCGGTGATCGTGTCGGCCCCGGTGAGGTATAGCTCTCTTCCCGTGGTTGCGGAAGAGGAGGTGAACACCGGATAAACAAATGTGTTGTGTCCTTGCTTTCTTATATGTTTTCTTAAAATATTGAATCGAGTGAGAATCTAGGATTTAGGTTTCACAACATTCATACTTTTTAAGTTATTATATGATTTTGAGTTTCTTTTCTAGAATTGAACATATGTTTTTTTTTTTCATAATTTACTGTGATTTTAATCTTTGTCACAAAATGATAACAATAACATCACAATCTATGACCAATTTTAAAAGTCACTATAATAGTGACAAATTGTGACAACATACTTACCAAATATTTGTAACTGTGAATGACTTAAGTTTAATCACAAAAATAGTGTCATTTAGTTACTAGGATTTGGTCACAAAACTGTAACAATATTTGTTACTATATATTTTGTAACATTTACGTCACTATTAGTGACAAAAATTTGTTACTTTCAATCTAGTCATAATATTATGACCAAGTTGTAACACTTGTATGACTAAATAATTTCGTCACGATTTGGTATCTAAATCATCCCAATATTGTGACAAAACAATTAGTCACAAATATTTGTAACAATGTGGACTTTTTTGTAGTGAGTGACGGCTACAAAAGGTTAAATAGTAATCTCTTCCCCAAAAAATCGTAAACTCATAAGTTTATAAAACCCTTATAAACCCTAATTACCCAAGCTTATAAAGATCTTATAAATACAGACCTCATAAAGACCTTATAAAGAGGTCTTCAACTCCCTATAAAGCTTGACTATAGGATGTCTATGTCAAAGCTTGGAACCATGAGGACATGTCTCATTAAAAACCTAAGCAAGGAAAACCCAGTGGGCAAAACCTTACTAAGGGAAAAAGAGTGCATACTCCATGGATAAGGGGCTCATGGTCGAGAGAGGTCAAGGAGCCCAAGCCTGGGATGAATTGACTCAAAAACTGCCTTGCTTTATCCTTTGGGGAAGATATCGGCCAATTGGTCTTCACTTCTTGTGTAACATGGTAAGATAACTCCTTTCTCCATCAACTGCCTCACTTTGTGACAATCAACCTTTATGTGCTTTGTCCTCTCAAGAAACACATTGTTGGAAGCTATGTGGATTGCTGCTTGGTTACCACAATGCATAGTGTTCGGATTTGTTGATTCAATTCCCAAGTCCTTCAAGATCGCCTTGAGCCAAACCAATTCATTTGTCAGTTTTCTTTCACTCAGCTTCAGCACTTGAACATGAGACCACCTTTTGCTTCATACACTTCCAAGTGACAAATTTGCCTCCTATGAAGGTGCAGTATCCGGTTGTTGATCTTCTGTCATCTCTATCTCCAACCCAATCAGCATCACAACCCAACTATTTTTAAGCTTCCATTGCATCCAATCCATACACCTTGGCCTGAGGCATTGTTCATATATCTTAATATCCTTCTCACATGTTCCAATGATGCACCTTTGGGGCTTGCATATGCTGGCTCACCTGATTCACAAGCTTGTAATGGTTAGATAGATAAGCTTACCAACTAGTCTTCTATACTCCTTGACATTGTCATGTGGCTTGTTATCACTCTCCTCCTCTTTTATGACTTTGTAGCCATTTTCAAGAGGCGTCTTAGCTGTCTTTACACCTAGATAACCTGTTCACCAAGCAAATCAAGTGCATACTTCCTTTGTGATAAGAAAAGCCTCTCTTTGGATCGGCATATGCCTATCCCTAGGAAGTATTTTAGTTCAACCAAATTCTTGATACCAAAAACAGATTTTAAATAATCTTTAGTAGCTTGGATACCTTCCTTGTCATTCCATGAGATGATGATATCATCCATATAAATGAGGAAGTTTAGACTACCACTCCGTTAATATGATCTTAGAGGAAGTTTAAACTACCACTCCATAGCATATGATCTGATGAGACATAATCTACCATATGATAATGATCGTGAAGGTATAGCCTACCATAACGATCGGTTCGGAGAAAGCAAAGCCTATCTTCCCGAAAAAACATATAAAATAGAAAAAATATAGAACCAATATTCTAAAATAATATAAACGGATAAGGCATAACCTATCTTCTGTTGATAATAAATTGAAAATAAATTGACCATAAATTAAATCTTACCTTTTGATGTATGAACAAATCGAGAGACGAACATGCTGATAACGTATTAAGAATTATTTATTTATAAGATACTACATATTAATATCTATACTATTAAGGGAGGATACATCTACCTAAACAAGGTTGTTTGGACCCATGAACCAAATCCTTAGGAAGTAAATAGGTTTTAACATTTTAATTATTTAGGTACATATATTAGATAATATACAATAAGATAGTGGTAACCTTAACCAATTAATAATCTTACCATATTTTGTTAAGCAATCAATCCGTTCGACATATACAATGTAATCTACCGGTTTAATACTAATTTCAAAACATTATTAAACTCACAATATGATATAATAGTATTGTTCCTGTACTTATATTATGATACAATAGGATATAATAGTATTGTTCACTAATCAATTTGTTCGACATAAACAATGTAATCTACCGGTTGAATACTAATTTGAACATTATTGAACTTACAATAAGATATAATAGTATTGTTCATTAACTTACAATATGATACAATATGATATAATAGTATATTTTATTGTGAAATTAGATATTTCATGTACAAATACTTTTCAAACTCGACCAACTATATCTACATTTATTTTAATAATTTTCAATTATATTTAAATTATCTACATAGTAAAATATTTTAAATTTCTTTTCCAGTATCTACATATAGTTTTGTTAACAATGTTAAGATTTATTAGGTATGATTCAGGAATCGGTAGAAGATTTTTTATACTAATTATTAATCTCCAATTATACTCTCCTATATCAAAGATACGAGATTAATCACCCCGAAATCTTCTAATATATATTTGGAGATCACAGAATCTAATATAATGATAAAATATCCAGCCAAATAGTATAATTGCCATATTAAACGGTATAGCTATAAATTAACATAATGATTATATAGAATATTCTGAATTCGATTCTGTGAAAAATTAATGAATTAGATTCGTAATCTATTCTATTAAGGATATGCAAAGATTTTAATACCTACCCGAATTCTAAATATAACCATATCCTTCCATCTAGCATATTTTTCGAATTTATTACTACATATCCTATATTGCGAAATAAAAATCTTCCAAACACATTAAATCCTAACTGAAAATGTTATAAATATATTCGCTTCTGTCACAAACCTAACCACGCAATCAAAACCTAAGAAAGTCTCATGCTCTGATTCAAAACCTAAAACAACGGTGTCCCAAACAATGATTACCTACCTCAAAGATTTGAAACCATACAAATCCACATGGTGTATCCAAGTGAGAGTTCTTCATGGTTGGCGGCAGTACACTGTGATGGCAGGAGAGACATATGAACTCATATTAGCTGATGAATCTGCAAGTTGGTTTATATTTAACACACGATACAAAAGCTGTTAAATTATGAGTTTATACACTAACTCATAAGCTTCGGGAATTCGGGACGGGATTTGTCGGGATCGGTACAGGAACGGGAATTTCGGGAATTGAAAAACTCATCTCATTATTTCCCATTTGACATTCGGGACGGGAACGGGATAGAACGTGACGGGAACGGGATGGGAACGGGAATTCCCGTTTAAGAAAAAATTCCAATTTACGTATATTTAATATATTCTTTTTATTTATTATCACACCATATATGTTTAAAACTTTAAATTATGAAAAAAAAATTAAAGAATATTCCACATAAATTAAAACTTTGAAAAACAAATCATAGTTAAATTAAAAGTTGGGGATGTCATGAATTGGTGACTCGCTCAACTTTTATAATTAGGTTTAGTTTCTAAACAATTAAGGAAATTAATAACTCTTTGTATATTATAATATATTTATATGATTATATAGGTAAGATATGATTTTATTTTACATAAGATATGCACTAGAATATATACCTAAATATTTATATTTATCTTAGACAGGATTTCGGGAATTCCCATTCCTGTCCAGTCCCGATCCCGATTGGGAACTAAAAACTTGTCCCATATGGGAATACAGAATATATATGGGACGGGAATTCGGGAACGGGTACGAGACGGAACGGGATGGGTCGGAACGGGACGGGAATTATGCCCAGGCCTATGAATAGGGCAC
>OVBB01000550.1:170-20866 GCA_900406415.1 Isatis lusitanica
TCTTTCACGCTCTTCTTCTCTTATTCGTCGGTTCACCGGGAGGATATCTTCCTCTTCCTCCGTGAGGTCTCTTTCTTCCTCGTCGGTCTCGTCTCCGTCAGACTCAGTTAGGCCATTGTAAAAGACAGACTTGATGAAATATAAACTGAACTTTCTTCAGAAAGAAACTCTCTTTGAAACTTAGAATAATCTGGGATTCTTCTTTGTTTTGTTATTGATGTATCAGAGATCCCCTCATAATCTCTGTGGTGCATTCACTCCATTCCGACCAGAATACTTGTGGAATCAAGTCTCCTGTTCGTTTGCTGCTGGTGGAATCAATCAGCATCCATTCATCTCCATCTCTATCTTCGTTCATTCCATCTTCCGCGTTCAAAGGCTTGGAATCTGCTAATCACCGTTTGATTTAGCTTAGGTGGATTCCGAGGCTGTTTCATCTGGTATCAGAGCTTAAAAGCTCCTGAATCAGGTCCTATCTTTCCTTGTTCATTTTGTTTTTTCGTTTTTCTTTTAGTTGTTCTTCATTTCGCATAAAAAAAAAAACTATAAGAACTTGTTTGCATTCATTTGTTTCTTGTTTCATTCTTAAAACTTATTTTTTTAAAAAGGACCATTCATCTAAATCATTCCATTTCGTTTTTGCATTCACACACACAAATATATATATATAAAAGAACATTGATCTTGTTCAGATTCCTTGTTTCAGGTTGTGAAGTCTCACAGAGAAGAAGAAGGAAGAATTGATCTCGCCACCATACAGCCGACCAACCCACCTTACTCAATCCTGAGCCTTCTTACCTTTCATTCATTTGTTTCATTTTGACTTGGTTATCATTTTGTTCTTGGTAGTTCTTGGTTATTCATTGCATTCGATCTAGCAAGTCATCCTTGTTACTTTCGAACTCTGTTTGCACTCATTGCAAATCAATCATCATCAACTGTAGTCATTTTATCATTCATTAGTTAACAAAAAAAAAAAAAAAATTCATTAATTGTTTCCATATTTAAATTTTGTGTGCATTAGCATTAGATTTTTGAATTTGAATTTTGTGTCCAGCACTTGTTTCCTAGTTTAGATTTTGGTCATAGCATTCATATCATTTAAAAAAAAAAAAAAAGAATCAGTCCATCATTAAAACATTTCGTCATTTCATATTGGTCATATTCTATTGTTGGATATATTCATATCTTTTGTGTTATGTTTTGGTAGGTACTTAAGCCATGGGAGAAAAAACTCACCAAGCCAAAGTGGTTCAGATCATTGAAACACTTCAGGCATTAGAAGATCGTCTAGCAAAGTGGGATAAACTGTTGCCTGCAAAACGAAAAGAAGCTGGATTCGGAGACACACCAAAAGCCAAATATGTGGAGCCTAAACCACCAGACCAGCCAAAGAGAATCAGAGGCTCCCTAGTATTCTCAGGAACTAGTAAAGATCCTGAAATATACTTGCAATGGGAAAATGACATGGAGGAGTGGTTACAAACCAACAAGGTCCCAATGGAGATGAAGCTAACACAAGCTGTCTCGGCATTTACAAAACAGCTTCTGAATGGTGGCTAAAGGAGAGCATTCCAAATGTCAGCAAAAATCCAATAGCAGATTGGAGAGAGCTCAAGGCACGCATGCACCATGAATTTGTAGAGAAGTTGCAGTCCACACCAAGGAGAAGGAAGCCTACAACAAACTCACAGTCCATGAGAAAAGAAGGTACACCCAAGGTAACTGATGCAGGTCTAGGATGTGGCATGGAGCAACAATATGCAGAGATCAACACATGCCAGCAAGCCCTTGAAGAGCAAGAAATTATCTCAGCATCAAAAACTGAAGAGGTACAACCTAAACTGTCTTCATCTGATTTTAATGATTCCATGACTTCTATGATGCACTTGCCTTTGTCCAAAAGTGCCAAAAGACAGATGCAGGACCTAAGGACGGAAAATTTGTTACATTTGTATCAACTCCTTTCCGAGAATTTCAGAGTAAACAAGCCGAGCATGAGAAGAAACCTCCACTTGAATCGCATCCAACAAAGCTTGGACCAGAAGTCATACAACTACCAGATAAGTCAACTGTTCCTTCAACATTACTCAAGGTAGTCTATTATAAATGTCAAGGCGTAGGACATATTGCTAAAGTGTGTCCAACCATGAGATTAGGAAATGACACATCTCAAGAACTAGAAAAGATTTGTCAAAGTTCTGGTAAAGCAAATCCCCATGTTTCTGGTTCTAGTATAATGCACTTGTCTTTGCCAAAGGATGTTGTTACAGGACTCAATAAGGAGCACATGGATCATGAAGTTGGCATGGATGAACACATTGAGGAGCAATGTTCTGAAACAATCCAAACATACCAAGACCAAGAGCTTTTAACCCTCAAAACATGTGTGATGACCAAGCATCAATTAACATCAACTGAATTAGCTTCTAAGGTCATCCATATCAAGTCAAAGATGCTACCACACTCCACACTTGGTACTTTAGTAAGTGAAACCTATGATCTTGTTCAATATTAGAATAATCTATTGATGCATTTTAGTTTCAAATACTCTGTTTTTAATGATTCAATTTCAAGTATAATGCACTTGATTTTTCCTTTAAGTGTCAAGAGAGAAACATGTACCATCAGAGTGTACAAGAATTGGGGAGAAAGCCCACGGAGTTCAGCCTTGGAAGAAGAAAAGTTGCCAAAGCCCATATTGTGTTTTCCCACCAAAGATGAACAAGAAGTTTACACCAACAATATCTTGATTCAAGAAGAACCACCAGATCCAACATCATTCAGAGGAGCACCAGATCAAGATAAATGCGTGATCATATCCTTCCTTCTCAAAGGAGAGCCACCAGATGTGTCCAACCACATAAAACCACAACAATACAGGTAAGGTTCTAAACTCCCAAAGGAGAATGAAAGCTAACTTGCTTTATATTGGTGCAGGAAAAATAGTTCTGAGGACAGAACCTCGTCAAGGGGGAGAGGATGATGTATGCCTGAGAACCAGTACCAGACAAGCCAAATCGGAGACAACCTTGGAAGTGGAAAACATGAAGCTGAGGAGAGCTAAGGAGACCAGCGAGCTGAATTCAGCTCAAATGGAGGTCAAGACAAAACGTTCCAGGTCAAAAAACACTTGTACCACACACTCAACCCATCTAGGAGACACCACGAAGAAGAATCATCCTAAAATAGTTTCCTAAGAAAAACTTATTGGAGATTCAATCCAGAACATCACCAATGGAGCTGATGAAGACCGGCGACTACTAAAAGAAGCGTACCAACCAAACCAAGAGGAATTAAACAACAAGTTCAAATTTTTTGGATTCTCAACTCAAAGGGGAAGCCAGGAAAACTGGATTCACATTAAACTGGATTCAGACATGAAAATTATTGAGTTTACAAACCGGGTGAACTCCCAGTTACCCGATTTGGACCTACGCTCATTAATTGGAGGATTGCGATCAAACCATGAGGATTTAATCTGCAAACCGACCTGTTCTGGAATCTTAATCCATCAGGTAATCCGGAACCATTGGAATCAGACCGGCATTCAATATGGTTTGAAAGTTATTCCACTTTTAATCCTGGTGATTCTACACTTGCCTTATTTTGAAGCTCATGGATTCAATCAGCTATAAATGAGACTTTGGCGACCAGGAGAGGCATATACGCATTCAGGAGATACATCTGACCATCCAGAAGAGTCATAAACCATCTTAGCATGCACCAGAAACCACATGATCAGGCGGATCCTCACCTTTGAATACTTTCCATTTTCGGTTGCATTCACACTTGGAGCCATAAGTGTCCAACGGCCATCTCTGCTCAACAGCTACGACTTGGGATTAATTCATGGCATTCAGAATGTGCCAGAGAATCACACTTATCCCCTCAAACCGTCTAGATACAAAGGAGCCATTACTTCCCACATTTATGGCCGATTTGATCATTATTGTCCAACGACTAGTTTTTCATTCAATTGTTGATTTGCTTGATTCTTTTAGAACGTTTAGAGATCTATATAAAGCTCAGTTAGGCCATTGTAAAAGGCAGACTTGATGAAATATAAACCGAACTTTCTTCAGAAAGAAACTCTCTTTGAAAGTTAAAATAATTCGGGATTCTTCTTTGTTTTGTTATTGATGTATCAGAGATCCCCTCATAATCTCTGTGGTGCATTCACTCCATTCCGACCAGAATACTTGTGGAATCAAGTCTCCTGTTCGTTTGCTGCTTGTGGAATCAACCAGCATCCATTCATCTCCATCTCTACCTTCGTTCATTCCATCTTCCGCGTTCAAAGGCTTGGAATCTGCTGATGTCCGTTTGATTTAGCTTATGTGGATTCCGAGGCTGTTACATCGATGATACAAAACTCAGGAACTGAGATTGCCGTGGATGGTGAATTGGGGAAGGCTGGCCGTGCGGCTGCTCTCCTTGTTCCCGGATGGATTGCGGAATAGAAGTGATTGGACGGAACCAAACTGCTGGCCATACGACTGCTCTCAGGTTGGTTGGTGGGTGATTGAATGGATAGATGGTTGATCGAAGAATGCCACACAAAGGTGTGAAAGCCTTCGTGATGAGTTCACAAATCTAGTCTCGAGGAATCACACACAAGAGACATAGATTCAAAAGTTTACTAAGTAAAGAAATCCATCTTACTTAGATAAACAAAAACAAAGCACAAGCTTTAGAGAAAATTTTCTTTTCTATTTTCCAAAAATTTCTATATCTTTTTACAATGAGAATAGATGAGCTTTTATAGCTCTTACAAGAGGATCTATACAATAAATTACATTAAAAGAAATTATCTACATTTAAACAAAAAAGGAAGGAAATTAGCTAAATCATATAATATTATTCTTGCCACCAATTTAGCCTTTGACCTTGAATAAGACTCCTTTGATTTTATGTAGTAATGAGGTTGATATTCTCCCTTGAAATGCTCATTTTTCTGATATTGTATCAAATCTTTTCAGTTATCTTTGACTTGGGTTTTGATTACTTTCACTTGAGCCTGAAAACCAGTGTATTGCTCCAGATACTATCTGAATTTTGGTTTTTGTTGGGATCACCAGATCCGTTCTTGACTTCACTGGACCCTTGATCTGTTCTTGTTATGTCCTTTGTTTTTGGTTACTTTGGACTTTGTACTTCGTATGCTGTGTTGGAGATGCTTTTCCGGGCACTCCGAGGTTTCTGACCAGGGTTCTTGGATCGCGGATATCTCCTGAGTTTGATGCTCATTTTTGGTATCGCAGGGAAATGAGTTCGCTTGACTCCCTCTTTCGACTGAACGCATTTAGGATCTCTTATCAGGGCCGGATTGATATCGCGTTCGTGAGATGTCTTAGACCAGCTTTCCATGTCAGGCGCTTTACTGGGTTTGGCGAGTTTACTTCGGTTTACACTTCACACTATTTGGCTATGCGAAGTGCTCCTGAAGGTAAACTAATCAGAACATCGTCTTGACGCTTCCCGCATTTCCTATCAGGTTTTGTCCTTCCGGAAATTTGTATAGCGTGCTACTTTTATCCGCTGCGGGATGCTGAAAAAACCACGGTTTAAAAGTGAGCGTCTAGTTATGGCCAGCAACAGATGGATTTGTTTGAGAAGACTTGAGTATTTGAGAGATATTTTTAGTATCTCGGTTGACGGGTAGTCCCTGATGAGTTGCGAGATGCTAAGTCCCGATGTTTATCCGAGTTTGTTTCTTGATTGGTATTCTTTGGGAATCGTTCGAGTTCTAAGTCTCAATGTTCATTTTCTCGAATCTTTCGATCTTTTTCTCTGTTTGCTTCTCTAGATGGATTGCAAGATGCTAAGTTCTGATGCTCATCTGGATCGTCATTCTCGAGAATTTATTCGAGTTCTGGATATGTTATGAGATGCTAAGTCTCAATGTTCATCCTTGATTTTTTACGAAATTTCAAGAGTATATGTATATACGGACCCACTCCCCCCCCCCCTTTATGGTGGGGGCAATTGAACTCGTTTTTTAAGCGAGCTGCCTATGTACCCTTTGTGAGAAGGGATAAAGTCACCCGTAGTTCCTTTTTTTTTTGGGTGGCTAGAAGACGGCTAGGTCTCTGCCACGAAACCGCCTGTTAAGGCTTCTGCGAATTCTAAGGTTCCGTCTTTGGCTACCGCTGGTTCTTCTTGGTTAGTTTTGGCTTCCGGCGTAATTCCCGGTTTTTCAAACTGGTCGGTTCTGCTTGCCTTTTTTCCTTGGCTGGGCTACTTCATCGTCTTTCTTTCGTTTCGGGTTCTCTCTTTCTGAGATCGTCGGATTCCGGACCTTGTGTTCTGCCAAGAAGCAGATCCGGGACTCCTTCTGGTTCTCCCAGATAGTCTTGATTTCGTCCAGGGTCAGGGATCTTGACGGGATCGCTCGCATCGAGTTGATCCACGGGGTCCCCATGATCATGTTCTAAATCGCGGGATGGTTTGCTACCGCGAAATTAATGATCTTTGTAATACCACCGGCCTGAACCGGAAGCTGGATTGTCATGTCTGTCATTGTGACTTCACCAGAGAACCCGGTCAGTGACCTTGGATTGGGTTTTACCTTTGACAGGTCCACATTCATCCTCTGAAGTGTTTCCCGAAAAATGATGTCCACCTAACTTCTAGTGTCGATCAAAACCCTGGAGACGTCGTTGTCGTTAATTTCTAACTCCACAACTAGGGGGTCATCATGAGGCTGGTCAAGACCTTCGGCGTCCTTTTCGTTGAAGGCGATTCAGTTGTCATTCTCGGTGATCGGGTCTTGCGGGTTTGACTCTTTGTCTCCTCTTCTCAAGAACGCCTTTATGGACGCCACCGTGTCCCGACAATAATGGGATCCTCCGATGATCATGTGAATTCTCCTCCGGTTTGCGGCAGGGTCGTCTCCGTTTTAGTCTCCTTCCCCGCTTGGGCGTTTCCTCGGGAGGCCTCTCGGGTGCTCCTAGTTGGGTCGTCCGCCTGGGGCGCCTGCATCTTCTTCGGCCGCTCCGAGACTCTCCAGGGTTATCCCGTTTCTGAATTCTCCAGCCAGTAATTTTGCCGCGAGCCTTCTGCCGATTGTTCTACAGTGTTCGGTCGAGTGGCCTTTGGCCTTATGGAAGTTTCAAAAAGCGTTTTCGTCGCAGCCCTAGCGAGTCCAGGTATTCCATGATCATTTGTTGCGCCCATCAGATGTTCTCTTTGGGTTCCTCGTCTCTGCCGCCTCGCGTGCTCTTCCTTTCGGTGGGAGCGTTTGAGGACTGTATTGCGCCCTTGGTGTTTACTCTCCTCGACTAATGTCTTTTGGCGAAAGCCTTCATATCTTCTTCGTGAATCACGAAGTTTGAGGCACGGTGTAGAGCATCTTGGATAGTTACTAGCGGGTTCACGATGATCTCCTGCCGGAAACTGGAAGCGTACCACAGGGACTTTCTTATGGTGCTTATTGCGGCCATGTCGCTTAGGCTATCTATATTTGACACAATCACTTTAAACCTTTCGACGAATTCTCGGAGACTTTCCTCCGGTTCTTGCAATAGGGAGTAAAGGTCCGCGTCAGACGTCGAGCGGCTTATGAATAGCGAGTAATGCTTCAGGAAGGCCGCTGACAACTGGTCGAAGCCGTTGATCGAGTCTCTTTCCAGTCTTGAGAACCATGTCTGGGCTGATTCCTTCAGGTGTTCGACGAAGAAAAGGCAGAATCCGGCGTCCTTCTCTTCGAGCTTGAATCTGGCCCGGCCCATCGCGATGTGGAAAGCCGTCATATGGGCTTTTGGATCCTCGTCCCGTCGTTAAAAGGGGATTCAGATTTTCTCGGGGTCGGAAACTCTGACGTGTGTGAGAGCCGAAACTCACACTGTCAAAACTTATATTTTATGGGGACTCGAAAATTCTATGTTAAAAGAACTCAAGGACTGAAAATGCAAAAAAATGATTTTATTGAATAATATTTTTGGAGTACAAGAATATTAGCAAAAGCTTGAAAATTCTTATAATGCTAAAGCTCTAATACTCGGATTTTGGATGATATTAGCCTAGTACAAGCATCTATATTTATACTAGGAGACCTAGGAGGCTAAAGCTCTTTCTGGGGGATGTGGGACTTTGTTCTCTCCCTTCAGCCGCCGACCTAGTCTTTTGGGCCTGATTCCTGGCCTGAAACCTTCATCAATCCGTCACATGGTCTGATCTTGTTCCGGCCCAACTTTTAGTGAACAGTAACCAATGAACAGTAAACCGGATCTCGATTAAGCTCAAATTGACTTTTTGGTTAACTTTGTCTCAAGATGAATAGTGGTTTGACGGTTTTCCCGCGTGAATAATAAGAATGTTTTACGATTTTTCAAACCTAGCCGCCCATTTTTCGTTAAGTCTCCAGCCGCCAACTCTGTGGTAATGGTCAGCCGCCCAATTTCTGCCTTGGGTGTGTGGGCGTTCAGCTCACGGGCGGCTGGCCTTGACCGTGGGCGGCTGGATCCGACCGTGGGCGGCTGGCCATCCGACTGTGGGCGGCTGTATCCGACTGTGGCTGGCTGGCCATCCGACCGTGGGCGGCTGGCCTTCGTTCGTAGGGGGCTGGGATCCGATCATGAGCGGTTGGCTTCAATCTGTTGGTGCCTGGGATCAGAACGTGCGGATGCTTGGTTTTGGATTGATCGGAGCCGGGAATTATGCTTGAAGGAGGGATGGGCTGCTGGCCTTTATCCGGGATGAGACCAGACGCCGATTCTTGATGGAAGGATGATGGCCGGCTTGCCATGTTCGGGATGAGTCCAGCCGCCGTGCATTGATGAGAGGATGATGGGCGGCTGGCCATGTTCGTGATGAGTCCAGCCGTAGTGCATTGGTGAGAGGATGATGGCGGCTGGCCATGTTCGGGATGAGTCCAGCTGTCGTGCATTGGTGATAGGATGATGGGAGGCTGGCCTTTGTCCGAGATAAGACCAGACGTCATGCTTATGATAAGAGGATGGGGGGCTGGACTTATACGGGAAAAGATCAGGCGCTAAGTGGTGATAGACATGAGATGGGCGGCTAGCCTTCCAAGATAGTTCGGGCGGCTGGCCCTGAGTTGTGTTTTCTCTGGTTTAGTTCATCGATCTCCGAGGAGGGAATTCTGACCCCAACAACGTCTGTGATTTTCGAGGGGAACATGATCTTTTGTGTCTCCTCCAAGACTTGGTCGATTTCCGAAGCCGCGCTGATTTGCGACCTTACTTCCTTTATCTGACTTGCGGTGAGTTCCAGTCGAGGATGGAATTCATCAATCTCACTTCTTTAGATAGTGGATTGGTTTGCCCGGCTCGCTCGTTCCACCTTTTCTTGCTCCCTTACCCAGCGAAGCTCTTCCTCGTCTGCGTCTAGGTCTCTATCCTCGTTGTCAGTCTCGCTCTCTTCCTGGCCGGCTCTGTTTGCGGTTTCTTCTCCGGTTTCACCGTTGGTCATTGTAGAAGTTGGCTGTTCGGCGGTCAGCCTAGTGGCGCTCTTTCGGTGAAAAGGGGGTGGTACCAACAGTTCCCTCCTCGTGCCAACAAGGGTTTGCTCGCTTGGATTTTGTCCTCCCAAGGTATTCGCCATTGGTGAGAAGCGGAGGCGTCTTGCTTCCAATGTACAGGGGCCGCGTGCCAGCTCTCGGATGGCCGCTATCTCCTGGGCCTTTTCTCTTTCTTGTCTATCCTGTCGCTCCACGAGTCCAGCTAACATGGTCCTTAAGTCTCTGATCACCGTTATGTCTTGGGCTAGGCTGGCCGCTCCTGCTCCATCCGTGGATGTCCCGGCAGCAGTTGTTCTTGCTGCGCCTGCGGATGTGCCGGCGGTTCCGATTGCGGCTGCGGACGCCCAGAGGACGGTCGTTCCTCTTCCGGCCACTCTTGTGGCGGCCGCTCCGGCCGGCTGGTTGAGGAATCCGTCGATTCTCTTTATTGTCATCGTCTTTCTTTCTGTATCCTTTCGCTCTTAGGGTTAAGAATATTTCTCGTTCCCACAGATGGCGCCAAACTGTGAGAGCTGAAACTCACACTGTCAAAACTTATATTTTATGGGGGCTCGAAAATTTTATTTTAAAAGAATTTTAAGGACCGAAAATGCAAATTTTTATTGATATTTTTCAGAAGTACAAGAATAAATTGCAAAAGCTTAATATCTTATATTGCAAGAGACTCTTATACTCGAATTTGGGATGATCTCAACCTAGTACAAACCTCTCTATTTATACTAGGAGACCTAAGGTGCTAAAACTTCTTCTAGCGATGTGGAACTTTGTTCTCTCCCTCCAGCCACCCACCTAGTCTTTTGGGCCCGATTCCTGGCCCGAAACCTTCAGTAATCCGTCACTTGGTCTGATCCTGGTCCGGCCCAACTTTTAATGAACAGTAACCGATGAATAGTAACTGGTGAATAGTAAACTGTGAATAGTAAACCGGATCTCGATTAAGCTTAAATTGATTTTTCGGTTAACTTTTTCACATGATGAATATTGTTTCGTGAATAGTGTTTAACGGTTTTCCTGCGTGAATAGTGTTTTGAGCGTCTTACGACTTTTGAAACTGAGCCGTCCATTTTTCGTTAAATCTCCAGCCGCCGACTATATGGTGATGGCCAGACGCTCCGTCTCTGTCTCAGGTGTATGGGCGGCTGGTCTTGCTCGAGGGCGGCTGGCTTCAGTCCATGGGCGGCTGACTTCAGTCCATGGGCGCCTGGGATCAGAACGTGCGGATGCTTGGTGGTTGATCGAACCGAGCCGGGAATCATGCTTGAAAGAAGGAGGAGATGGGCGGCTGGCTTGTTTGGAACAAGGCCAGACGCCATGTCGTGATGAAGAGATGATGGGCGGCTGGCACGTTCGGGACAAGGCCAGAGGCCATGCTCTCTTGATTGAATGATGGGTGGCTGGCTTGTTTGGGATAAGGCCAGACGCCATGCTCTCTTGATTGAGTGATGGGAGGCTGGCTTGTTCGGGATAAGGCTAGACGCCATGCTCTCTGGATTGAGTGATGGGCGGCTGGCTTGTTCAGGATAAGGCCAGACGCCATGCTCTCTTGATTGAGTGATGGGCGGCTGGATTTTTTGGAATAAGGCCAGACGCCATGCTTGATGATGAAAGGATGGGCGGCTGGCTTGTTCGGGATAAGGTCAGACGCAGGAAATTGATTCTTTGAAAAGAAATTAATCAAACATAGAATCTCATCAATCGACCTAAAGATCAGAAGGTGATGGGATGCAAATGGGTATTCAAACTGAAACCTGGGATACCAAGAGTTGAGAAGCAACAATATAAAGCAAGGTTGGTAGCTAAAGGATTCGCACAAAAGGAAGGAATCAATTATATTGAGGTGTTTTCACCAGTTGTAAAGCATGTTTCAATCAGAGTTATGTGATCGACAGTGACTAATATGGACTATGAGTTGGAGCAACTTGATGTGAAAACTGCATTTTTGCATGGAAATCTAGATGAAGGGATTTTAATGGAGCAATGGGAAGGGTTTGTTCCGAAGGGGATGAGAACAATGTTTGTTTGTTGAAAAAATCCTTATACGGATTGAAACAATCACCAAGGTAGTAGAATTTTAGATTCGATGGTTTCATGAAGAAACAAAAATTTGTGAGAAGTGATTGCGATCCATGTGTTTACATGAGGAATGTTCAGACAGAGAAAGCTATTTATCTACTTCCATATGTGGATGATATGCTTATTGCTTCAGGAAATTTGAGTGAAATTAAAGAAGTGAAGGAAACTCTGAGTAGGGAATTTGAGATAAAATACATGGGAAAAGCTTCAAGGATATTGGGAATGAATATTATCTGAGACAGAGCTAAAGGAGAATTAGTTTTGTCACAAGAAAGTTACTTAGACAAGGTTCTGAGGACTTTTGGAATGGAAGAAGCTAACCCAGTCATTACTCATATTGCTACTCATTTCAAGCTCAAAAGTCTAACTAAGGCAGAGTTAGCAGAGGAAGCAAGGTATATGGAGAACATACATTATGCAAGCGCGGTTGGGAGCCATATATACACAATGGTGGGATCCAGACCCGGTCTCGGCTATGCCATTAACGTCATCTGTAGGTTCATGTCATCACCTAGAAGAGAACATTGGTCAGCAGTAAAATGGGTTATGCGGTACTTAAAAAGTACTTTAAGCACTAGATTAACTTTCAGAAAGCATTCAGAATTTGGTATTAAAGGGTTTAGCGATTCTGACTATGTAACTGATATAGAAAAGTGAAGCTCAGTTATATGATATGTATTTAAGCTATGGATAAATACAATATGTTGGAAATCCTATCTACAATTAATCAGTTGTAGTCAACTACCAAATCAGAATACATGGCACTCAACAATGCAACAAAAGAAGCTTTATGGTTAAAGGGCTTATGCACAGAGTTGGGTTCGGTACTAAAAGTGTCGTGATGCATTGTGATTCTCAAAATGCTTTGCCATTGGCTAAAACCCATGTTTATAATTAGAGACCTAAACATGTTGACACTGTTTCATTTTATCAGCGATTAACTTTCAGAAAGCATTCAGAATTTTGTATTAAAGGGTTTAGCGATTCCGACTATGTAACTGATATAGACAAGTGAAGCTCAGTTACATGCTATGTATTTAAGCTATGGATAAATACAATATGTTGGAAATCCTATCTACAATTAGTCAGTTGTAATCAACTATCAAATCAGAATACATTGCACTCAACAATGCAACAAAAGAAGCTTTATGGTTAAAGGGCTTATGCATAGAGTTTGGGTTCGATACTAAAAGTGTCGTGATGCATTGTGATTCTCAAAATGCTTTACCATTGGCTAAAACCCATGTTTATAATTAGAGACCTAAACATGTTGACACTGTTTCATTTTATCAGAGATGTTGCGGCAGTAGGTGACATTACTCTATCTAAGGTTCACACCAGCAGGAATCCAACAGACTTTCTTACTAATGGATTTAGGAATCCAAGTCAAATCCTATGTTATTGGTTTTATAATTTTAAAATCCATATTCAAATATAGTGTTATTGGTTTTATGATTTTACAATTCATATTCAAATCCAGCGTTACTAGTTTTATGATTTTAAAATAGAGTGTTATTCAATAGTAAAGATTTTGTTTAAGGATTTGATTTATAATTAAAATTTTCTGGATTTATAAGTACTTTTAATACCAAAATACAAAAGAGCAAATATTGAGTCAAACCTTGTTATTTTGGTTAGATTTGTATTATTGATTTTTTCTAAGTTTATAAAACAGCTTATTCATCGGATTACTCCAGAAGAAGCTCAAATCGAATGCTTTTTTGAGAACAACCAGCATGTGACCAATGCCACCCAGAAAGAATAATTATACAAAACGGAACACCACAAGGTGTGGTGGATTTCGTATACTGTTGCCAATCATGTTTCGAGAAAAGTCCACTGATTTTATTCAGCTCTGATCTAATAAACTAGTTAAAGTAAAATGAGGTTATAATCTGCAGCTTATTGAAGACAGCCACACAGCAAACCCAGAAGGATCTGGAATCATATTCAATTACTTGAGCTCTCTTTCTCCTTTCGAATCTATATATTCCCACAAACTCAAATCCCTTTTCTTCTTTTTCTCTAAATTTCAAAGAAGACAAAATCAAAATTTCGCTACTTCGGAGATTAATCTATGCTCTCTGCTGTTGAACAAGGCTCAGAGATTCATTGCCGCCTCTAATAAAAAAAAGCAATATACGAAATTCATTGCTTATAACAATATAGTGAGACAAAACGCATTCTTCACTATTACTAAAATTATTGCAAATTCATCTAGTGAATTTACAAAGATCTGTACATTTGATTTTTAAATCCATTTCATGTATTTTGAAATTTATTAATGAAGATTTTTAAATCCAACAAATCCATAGATTTATCAAAAAAAAATCAAACTCAACAAATCCTTTCGAATATTGGAACCAATAACCCCCACTAAAGCATTAGCTGGACCAAAGTTTGAACTCTGCTGTGATATTCTTGACATTGTCTGATAGATAAAACAGCTTCAGGTAACTCGATATTAACAGCATAGCTCTCGCAACGAAGAATAAAAACAGAGAAAACAAGTTGATTTCTAAAATTCAGAATGTTCTTACGTTTATATAACATGACTAAAGAGTATATTAGTCATATAAGTTACCTGTAAGGAACAATGTTGAGGTGTAATTGGTTCCATGTGGAGAAGCTGCAATAAGGATTCAAATTTGAAAAACATGTCAGTTCATGACAAGTTTGATTTTTTGAATCAATTACAAAGTTGAGACCAAGGATCTCAAGTTATATAAGGATACCTGAGACAAACGGAAGCTGAAGAGAAGGCAGTCTCCCATTATTACAGCTGAAACATGAAACTTTTTGATTAGTATATCACATTAGATTCGATATTTTCTCAGACATTTGGCATCAGATTCTGAAAAAAATAAGGAAGGGAAAAGGTACCATAATTTTATGAGCTGAAAAAGGATCGAGAAGAGAACACGCTACAGTCTCTGAAAATCAAAATAGAAACTAAACTCAAGTTAGAATTTTCTTAATTCCAAAGGCTGACTACGAAGTTGGAAAAAAGAAACTCAAGAACTTAATTGTAGTTCTAAGGTACTTATATCTCTGTAAGGAAGTATTGAGCACGGTGGAGATCAATCATAGGAGCAGAAACCAAGCTCAAGACGAATAGGAAAGGTGCATTTGCCAAGGTGGCCGGAAACATAGAGACATAAATTCAGTGTTCTCTAACCTAATCAAGTATTCAGAAAGCAAATCCTTTGTGAATTAGGGTAAATCATGAGTACCTGAACCGTCGGAGATGTCGTTGAGAAAAGTGGAAGCTCAACCGTAATTTTATGAGCTGAAAAAGGATCCAGAAGAGAACCCGCCACAGTCTCTGAAAATCAAAATAGAAACTAAATTCAAGTTAGAATTTTCTTAATTCTAAAGGCTGACTACAAAGTTGGAAAAAAGAAATTCAAGAATTTGATTGTAGTTCTAAGGTACTTGTATCTCTGTAAGGAAGTATTGAGCACGGTGGAGCTCAATCACAGGAGTCGAAACCAAGCTCAAGACGAATAGTAAAGGTGCATTCGCCAAGGTGGCCGAAAACATGGACACATAAATTCAGTGTTCTCTAACCTAATCAAGGATTCAGAAAGCAAGTTCTTTGTGGATTAGGATAAATCATGAGTACCTGAACCGTCGGAGATGTCGTTGAGTAAAATGGAAGCTCAACTATGGAAGCTGAGATCATATCAAAGCATGAGTCGTCACCAGCAACAAGGAGACGATGGTGATTGTTCGTCGGAATCTGGGCCTTGTCGACCAAGGGGATTTTTGCAAATGGGGAAGAAAACAAAGGGGTTATGTTTGTTGGTTTAATTAAAGATTTGAAATCAAATCAAAGAGATTAAAACATATTCGATTTACCTTAGGTTTTCTCTGAGGAATGGCAGAGCTCGGCGTAGCTCATCCATGGAAGCCGCGACCCTAAATCGAGGCCCACGAATTTTGAAGCCTCTGGTTTCAGACATGGAGTTTTATTTTCAGTGGAGAAAAGCTTCGAAATCAGGATGCAATCGAAGAGAGAAACACGATTCAAGAGATAGAATCAAGACACATGCAGAAGGAATTAATTAGAAGTGATTTCAAGGATTTTGCATGTGAGGTCACTGATAAAGGGATCAATTGCTCGTTTGCCCTGGTCAACAAAAAAAGAGCCGACATACCCCTCTTATGGATTATGATTTTCAATTTTTTTTTTTAAAAACAAAAACAAAATGTGACAAAATTGTCCTATATGATTAATTGATGAAACTACCCAATTTTTCCATTGTCCTCCTCCGATTAAAACTGTAAAATCGAAATGAGAGATAAAGAAATCAAAACCATAGAAAATCAAACCATTCCTCCAAACTCCAACCTGGTTCGATCAGATTTCCTCCAAAGTTGAAATCCACCCTCTTCCGACAACCAAAGTCTTCCTTTTCATGCGATTATCTTCCTTCCCCCAACTTCTGATCCTTTTGTTTGGGCTGTAGTGAAAGATCAAAAAAATCATCTTCTTCGGCTCTTCCCCTTCCTTTTCCCCCGAATCCCCCGAATATCTTCCCATCAAAAGAAAAAAATGACCCGTACTAAGAATCCCAATTATGGAGTAGATGATGAAGTAGAAGCAGAAGATAACGAGCAAACCATATCCAATTCCGAGCAATCTGAATCAATGGTATGTGAAAAATACGGTTTTGCATGTGTTGAGCTTGTTTGAATTAGTTGGTATTTATTTATAAGAATTTGAAATTTTGGGTTTTGGGTATCGATGTTGAGGTTGATTCAGTTAGTTGGTGTTTGTTTTAAACTTCAAATTTGCGTTTTAGGTATCGATTTCATGAGTTTAGGTTAGTTGTATGGGAGATTAAAAAAGTAACACTAGGTACACTATGAAGAACGAAATAACACCAAGAAACACTAGGTAGAACTATGATATCAAGTAATACTAGGTAGAACTTTGAAACACTAAGTAATATTAGGTACAAACTATATGTTGCAGGTAACAAAGCTGATGCTTTCCATGGAAATGTACTTCAAGCCGTCGGAGTACGTGAAGAAGATAAAGCTGTCGACAATGTGCTATGTCATTGAAGCTGTGGAGACAATTTTGACAAGCCTAAAGTATCCCCTTAAAGACGATGGGAAAGACTGGTTTGTGAATGACCCTCAATTCCGGCATTTCTTTCACATGTCGAGGGCAAGAAACCACAAGTTATACTTCTTTGTACGGCATGCACAGACAAGAAAAGGGAAGCCTGGTTCGTCGTGAATGGCATTCCCATTCGATATGGTCTTAGGGAGCATGCTCTTATCTACGGTTTAAAATGTCGGAGCTATCCTCACAACAATGAGCAGTTAGGAAGCATGAACTTCGTGGAGAAGCAGTTTGGAGTGGGAGCGACTGTCAGATATGCTGATGTGAAAGAGAAGCTGTTGAAAATGAAGCCTTCTGATGATCGGTTGAAGATGGCTGTTCTCTACTTCTATCAAGTGTGATTATTGGGCAAGCGAAGACAGGAGAGCATGCCACTTCCGTCGAGCCATTTTTTCAAAGAGTTGTGAGCGATCTTCGTTTGTGCACGTCATTTCCCTGGTGGAGATTGTCTTTTAATAACAAGATGGAAGAGATCCAGCACAGTATGGATCATTTTGGAGCAGAAGTTAGCGGGTCGAATTGGGTTTATTTAAGTTTCTGCCTTCCTTTGGAGGTAAATATGGATAACACAAATACTTGTATTTCTTTGTATTTGCAGCTAACTCAAACTATATATGTGTTTTTGTAGTTGTTAGTGTTTGAGGCAATCCGAGCACTAAGGAAGAGATTCGTCGACGATAATCCAACAGCCAGAATTTTGTGTAGTTATGTTTTGTTTTTAGATAATGTATTAATGATGTTCCATTGGAATTGTGTTCCATTTTAAGGAAGGGTTTGTGTTTTTGTTTACAACTAAAACAATACAATAAAAAAAACAGAATAATCCATAATAAATTTTGAATAAAATTCATTTGAAGTCTTATAATAAAATTTAAAAAGACATAGAAAGTCATTACAACAAGAACATGTAACCATAAGCTGAAGAAAAACAATAAAATTAAGAAAACATAGAAAGTCATTACAAAATAACATGAAACATAACATAAGTAGTAGAGATTTACAAGAATATTAAACATGAAACAAATCTCTTTGTGCTCATTTTTCTTCAGGCGCAGGTCCGTGTGTATTTTTTCAATCTCCTCTTCCACACCGTAAATCCATAATTTCCTTGCGTGTATGCTATCATTCTGCATAAAAAACAAACTATTCCAGAATGCATGTCACAGCATATTCAACAATACATGTCAACTAATAAGAACACGCACTTCATACACTTTACACGTAGTATATGTCTTTGCAGGGACAGGATCACATGCGGTTTCAGCATTCTCACGAATTAGGGGTTCTCCACATGGACAACGTTGGATCATTTCATAGTTAGCATAAAGCATGTACTATAATCTCCACATGTACTCCCTGACTTCCTTCTTGTCATGGTAGCTAGGGTGCATGATATCTACTTAGAAGATGTAATGGTGTTAGTGATACCGAGTATTATCAAGTATTACCCCGAATATCAACAATCTCATGAAATTCTTTGAAAATCAACAAAACCTATGCAATCCACTGTAATTCTTTAATATTCAACAATCCAAAGCAATTATTCTACTAAATGGTGACAAAAAATCCAGAATATACAATTTCTCATAAATCGATAGAACTCAATAACTTTCTCCACAAACCCAGAAATATGAAATCCAAAATACACTTACCCTGGAGAAGGAGTCTGTATGGAGAGATGAAGGGAACCATGAGAGGAGGGAAAAGTAAAAAGAGAGGTTCTCTTATGTGAAACAAGAGGAAGAAGAAAGATAAAGAGGGATGGGGAAGAACCCTAGATTCATGTGGATTTTTTCGATTTTGTGAGAAGTATGTGGGGAATAAGGAAACCAGGAGAGCAGGGAAAAGTGAAAATCTGGAGAGGGATAAGAGAGAAAAAGGAGGAAATATGTAGGAAATTGAGAGACCAAAATTGTGAAACACAAAGAATTTGCTCTTGTGCCGTCAATTGGAGACAGTAACCACATGTGTACCGTTAATTGCTAACGTGGCCGCCACCAAAATTGCATACACTAATCTCAGTTTTCCAGTTATACCATTTTTCTAATAATTGTACTTTTTGGTGTTTTCAAGTTTTTTTAGTATTACCTTATCATAAATATTACATTTTTAGATTTACAAATGCTTTTAGTCAGTAAGTTCACAATTCAGAGGTTTCAATGCATTAACATGTTTTAAAACTCATTTTCAGTGCGTTTTGGTTCCTAAAATGATTAGTGTTAACAAAGTGTTCATAGAAGTATAAGGTGTTGTTTGTGTAATTATGATAATAATGAATCATAATCTCCAATGTTTTTTTAAAACCAAGTTGATAATCTTATTTGTAACATTTAAGACTTATTTATCTAAAATGATTTCTTGAATAGTTTTCGATTTTTGTTTCTCTAAGATTATTTTAAAACCATATAAGATGTTGATTAAAAAAAAATATGAAAAGGACAATTCTACTAAAAAAATCTAAAAAATCCTCTTTAAATAAAATACAAATTACTAAACATCACTACCACTTCGAAAATATGCATATATCACATATAGTCATCTCCCTCTCCCTCTACCTCTACCCCTACCTCTCCCTGTTCCTCGGTGTTCTCCAACGGATAGGGGAACCTTCTTTCTTGATTTCTTCCACTCTTATTGACCAACTCCGGTGGAAAGACACACAAACTTCGTATATGCTTAGGAATAATCCAATCAGGCTTATGGGGTACTGGATAAATCGTCCTACAATACACCAATGACCTAACCTCCATCAAATAATATTTCGAGCAAAACTCTTGGATATGGAGCTCAGTCTCTCCATTCATGAAGATGGCAGCAACAATTGCATACACACATGGGTATTTGTCAATATCAAAGTACTTGCAACTACAACTTTTCATTCTCATATCAACCATATAAGATTTGCCATCATTTCCAATGACGTTGTATTCAAGAAAGAAGTTGTTTAACTCATAAACCGACAATGTCTTTGCTTCCGGTGATATTTTATGGAGCTCTTTCTCCATATATGGCACAAGCTTCTGTGCGTTTGATCCTCCACCAGAAGCTGTGTTCCTATACTTGTTAACCAATTCAACCATTTTTCAACAATCACATCAATCATGGGTAGAAGCGAGTACTTCCTCGCTTTCCTTAGAACACCATTAATCGATTCATCAAAATTGGAGGTGTCTATGTTGTATCACTCTGCTAGAAAATAACATCTCTCCCATTTCTCCACAGGTATACTGTTGTCCAGATACTCTGCTGCAGCCGGATACTTGGTTCTAAAAGCGCCGTAAAGACTCAAGTACTCACTCTCTTTGTAGGGATGAGAGCATTCTTTGAACTTATATACGCAGGTATCTTTGTTGACGTAATAAACACTTCCTTTCACATTTTGAGACAGATGATGTATACAATAACCATGCTCATACAATGAGAACACCACAGCCATCAACTTAATGAGGCTAGGGTTTCTATCAGAAAGAAACACCATTCCAGGATCATCCAGTATTACTGATTTTAACTTTTTCAAAAACAACATCCAGCTAGCTTCTTTCTCACCATCAACTACCCCAAAAGCAATTGGATAATGGGATGATCACAATCTTGAGCTGTAGCTAATCTCGATCTTCATCACCATCTATACCAACAAGAGCATCTCTACCAAACAGCTCTTCATCACCATCTACACCATCATCGCTTCCATGCTCATCTGGTTGCGAAATTACCTGGTTTTCATTACCTTCTTTCAGAGTCTCCACATTCAACATACTTCTACATGCTTGGTTATTAACTTGAAATAGGTAGCCAATAACTTCATCTTCATATGAATATATTATGATCTCTTGGGATCCACTACCAATGGAAAGTAACTAACTCTTAGTTGTGTCGTTGCTTCACCTTTCTAAATCTTTATGCAGATTACCTCAACTAACCCATCATAAAGTCACCTCCTCAAAAAATGTATTTATCACTAAAGTATCAATTTCTTCTTCTCTTGAGATCCATCTTATCTTC
>OVBB01000551.1:0-21781 GCA_900406415.1 Isatis lusitanica
AAATAGAATTTTCGAGCCCCCATAAAATATAAGTTTTGACAGTGTGAGGTTTGGCTCTCACAATTGTCGTGTGAGATAGATTAGAGAATTTAAGATTTGTAAATTTGGTAATAGAAGCCATTTTATGTTTAAAAAAAAAAGAGAGAATATGAGTGTAATGGAAGTTGAAAGAGAATGGAAAAGAAGAAATGGAGAGGGTAGATGAGATATAATAATAGTGGAAGAGGTTCATGATGATGGGTAATGTTTTGTTTTCTTCATATTAAAGGAGATCCGAAATCGACAATTTGAGATATACAAAATCAAAAAAAACCAAAGAGAGTATATAATTTTCCATAAATTAATTACAAGGAAGTTGGTTAATTACTTTCCTTTACAAATGTTAAAAATACATGTGAAACCAACGATTTTTTCCTTATCATTATATGCTAAGGACAGCCATTTAATGTTTTAAAAGAGATAGAAATTGAGAGTAATCAAACTTCAAATAAAAGGCAAGAGAAGAAATGGAATGAGATATAAATAATGGGTATAATAATAGAAGAAGTGCTTAATGATGAATGAAGGTTTGTTTAATTGATATTTATTTTGGTAGAGTCTGACAGTTTGACATATACGTATCTCAATCAATGCAAAGAGATTATAATGTATAACATGATATATAGAACAAAATATAGAGCAAATATTCAAATTATATGAAATTACAATAACCAAATACAAGTAGATATGGAATACAGTTAAATTAACCATGATTTAGTATCAGAAAATCTTACGATCGACTTTAAAGTAATTAATAAAGATTCCTACATGCCAAGACCAAAAACATTTCTGGCACAGCTCTACATCTTGAGAGTCGTACGTAATAGTGCAACATAATGAATGGTTCATGAGGTGTGCACTTGTACTTATACATTAACGGATACACGTTTATCGTAAATTGATTTCTCATCGGTGCAAGTACATTTAGCAACTCTAATCGTCCCTTTTGAATAACAACAAAATGCAAAGCATTGCGTTGAATAGCATCCTTCTTGATAAGAGATAAACAAACATCGTCATGAATTATTTTTCGAATCATGACATATGAATACGTAGCAATCTCATATCCATAATCCACGGCCAGCTTAATCCTGTAAAGACCTTCGTCAAGCTGATCGTGGACGAAATAATCTTGAGTTCCTTTGATGTAAATTGCACTTAGGTTTCCACATTCAAAACATTTAGCCATAAAAAGTGAACCTTGAACAGATTGTTTACAGCCTAGATTTAACAAATCATAGATGCATAAGAAGATGTCAACTCACAAATTTTCTTTAGCGATGTGCATGTTGATTTTAGATTGATAAAATCCTCCAAAGAAATTCTGCAAACACGCTTCACAACTTCCTCTTGTATGTCAACCACAAACAAAGGATTCCTGAGTCTTCCAGATTTGCTAAAAAATACTGATAAAATTGTGAGTTGTTCATGTTTAGAGTAAGATATATCTAATAAGTATAGCTGCTTATATAAGAAATGTCATTGGCTAAGTTCTCGAATTTTAGACTAATCCTAATAAATCTACATAATTAATCCACAGACGACATCCACGGACTAAATAATATACGGTATCAGAGTTTATGGCATATTCATTCATTTAATAAAAAGTTAATAATTGCTATTACCATATACGTATAAATTTCGAGAATTAAATTCCTTAATATCAGGTTAATCGTCCGCTATGTACGACAATTAAAACATAATAATATTGGTAATATACGAAAAAGGAGTTTATGGAAAATTCCAGATTGTTAAATAGTGGTAAATGCTATTACTATAGTCGATAAAAACTCCATAATTGATTTTCTTAATATTAGGTTAACCGTCCACTATATAAGGCAATTAAAATCGTCTACTGTTGGTATATCTATGCAGAGCGAATATATAGAGATCTTTATTTTACTAACATGAATAATATAATAAATATGTAACATGTACTGTTGTGCAGAAAGTATACAATGTAAATATGTGTAATGTTTTCTTTTACATACATATCCATATAAAGATTTAATAGTATTGAAATTATGGAATTATGCAGTTGTAATATTTGTCAATTTTCTTTTCCATATCATAATCCGATAAAATATAAAAAATATATTTGTTCAAAAGGAAAATAATATGTTTGATACGAAACAAACTTCAGAAAGTAGAGTAACATGTATCTAATATAAATACAGATTAAAATTGAATATTATCTTAGCCGGAGTCATCTCCAACGCCATCATATTCATCTTCCACATTTTTTATCACTCACACGAAACCTAGAAAATGACAAACAAAAATGGAATTAACAGCAACATATTGATATAAAAAACATAGTAACAGGAAGAAAAAATTCTAAAATAGTATTACCATCTTTTTAGATCAAATGATTCGGGTAAACACGGGTCAAAAATGATGGCAGATAAGGAATAGTTCGAGTAACATCGATAACGTCCTGGACAAAAAAAAAATTAAGGTCATAAGCATGATATGATTATGAAATTATGATCAGTTATTTAAAAAAAATTAAAAACGAACCCATCATGTTTATCATACTGAAGAACCTTAAAGCAACAGTGGTTACTTCATTTTTCCGATATAGATTTTTCCACTAAACATGAAATTTAAGAGCCAGATACTTATGTGCCATGCCTTCGAGTTCCTTCCCGCTGTATATATGTTATATATAGTTAGAGTAAAAAGAACTGAACAGGAAAATATAAATATATGTTTCTTCCAAAATGATTTACTTGATGTCTCTAATGATGAAAAACAAATGTGGTGATATTGGGTTGGTTTGATCAAGTTTACCAACCTTTACTATAACCCTTATAAGATCAACTGACATTCAACAAACATGAAAACATAGTGAATTAAATATGATATATAATATTTTAGTTTGAATTAGTAATGTATCTTTAATTACCTGCGTTGCATCTCCTATAAGCAGAACCATCAGCAATTTTTTCATAAGGAGTAAACAAAAACTCTGACCACTCTTCCGGTGATTTAGTTAACATTGGAGCCGTTTTCTCAGTGAGGCATATACGGAGACAAATATTTGTGAGCGGTCTAACCAAGAAGTCTGTTCGACTTCAAAATTACTGATACAGAAATGCCTACCTTCTTTCAGATATTCTTCAAATTGTTTTTCCAAACGTTTGTCAATTAAGCTCTGGACTATGTTGCCTTATCAATATGAAATTATGAGAGATTATGTGAAATGATATCAGAAGGTTATGTTAAAAGACTAACTTTGAAGTCTCGTAGAACCAGTTTTCGACCTCGTGAAATCTGATGTTGGCGCTCCTTGTAGTCTCGTATGACAAAAAAAAATAGATAGTCTCTAACATATTTTGAGGCTCTTAGATCGGAGAAGTCTACAAGTCTTTTTTGATGTTAGTTCATCATGATGAAATAAATAGATAGGGAATGATATTAAAGATGTCTAAGAAAAATATATGGTTGTGAAGAGATGAGAAATGAAAATGAAAGGGTATTAAGATTGGGACAGGAAAGTTTGTATTATTTATATAAATAAAAAAGAATTTTCATGTTTAATTAGTACCAAAGCAGTTAAAATATGTAGATTAATGACACATGCAGTTTATTATATAATAGTACGGTTCTTATCGCCTCAGTTAAAATAACGAAAATATATCTGACTGTTTATATAATGAAAGTAATATTATACTATTTAATTAAATACTCTTTCCACTTATCTTTAATAATTACTCCCTCCTTTTCAAAATATTTTGTTGATTATAATAACTGCACATGAATTTAAGTAAAAGTAAACATAATTCAACCAATCATAAACAAAGATGTATGATCTTATTAGTCACTTTGATTTTAATAAATATAAAACTAATATAAAAATCTTATGACAACAAATATTTGGAAGTAAAAACTAATCTCTAAGACGACAAATAAAAAGTAACGGATTGGGTATAATGCAATGTATCTATACTATTATGATAAGTGGTTGCATGTAGTAAAGGTCCAAACAAATGATGAGATTTTCGGAGAACAAAACTATAATGCCCCCAACCGCCCCTACCAGTGAGCCCACATGTTCTCTCATTAGGCCCATTGGGCCCACCTAGTCTGACGGTCGGTGCGTTATTTTGGAGGCCCTAAAGTCATGATATACTATCCCTGCAATCACTACCTGACCGTTCCCTATGTTTTTTCCTAACTCACACGGTACCGCATATGACTTCCCGACAGGTCACCCATCCTTCCACTACTCCAGCTCAAGCACGCTTAACTCTGGAGTTCTTTCGGAGTGGTTAACCGAAAAGTTAAGTGCACTTTGGTGATATAGGTAGCCAAATCAATTCTCTTAACCTCTCCCACATATATTTCCATATATACCAGGAATCGGGATGTTACAATTCACCCCCACTCAGAGTGCAACGTCCTCTTTGCACACCACAACCAGTCCCAGAACGTCTCCCAGGTCAGCACTAGGACGGCTAACCTGCTCTGATACCACTTATAACGCCTCCAACCACCCCTACCAGTGAGCGCACATGTCCTCTCATTAGGCCCATTGGGCCTAGTGGCCCACATGTCCTCTCTTTAGGCCCATTGGACCCACCCCTGTCCGATGGTCGGTGCGTTATTTCGGAGGCCCTAAAGTCATGATATACTGTCCCTACAATCACTACCTGACCGTTCCCCGTGTTTTTTTCCTAACTCACACGGTACCGCATATGACTTCCCGACAGGTCACCCATCCTTCCACTACTCCAACTCAAGCACGCTTAACTCTGGAGTTCTTTCTGGGTGGTTAACCGAAAAGTTAAGTGGACTTTTGTGATATAGGTAGCCAAATCAATTCTTTTAACCTCTCTCACAAACCACAAAAAATGAAATTCAAAATAGGAATCTGATGAAATAGGATGAATTGAGACGGTATTTTGTAAATACGTAATTATCTTGAATATATTAACTATTTCTTTATTTTCTATATTTCCATATATACCAGGAATGGGGATGTTTCAAAAACAAATGATGAATATATTGAGATAGACATAATTAAGTTCATTAGCATATCCAGGATAGGAAGCTATATCTCTTTGTGACTGTCTCCAAACATTCTTTTTTTTTTTTTTTGTCCCAAGTGAACTTCATTGGTAATCTGAATAGAAGTGTCTTCCAGCACTGTGGGTAATACTTTCTGTAAATAAAACAACATAGTAGTAAATACATCTCTTGATATTCAAGTATAGCGACATATGAGAATCAATAATTAGAGGAGTAATGAAAAACAATAACCACGATTACGAGCACGAACAGTCGAGATATTACCCATGTAGTTCTCAAGAATATGTAGTTTTCAATAATATTTATCTATATATCTTAATACTATTAAAAGTGAAGTACAAAAAATTGTTTGCCCCTACTCTTAAAGCTAAAATTACAGAGAATACCAATGCCATTACGATTTTTTAATGAAGGATGGGAAGGGTAGAGTTGTATTAAAAAAAAAACTCTAATAAGCAAAAAGATCGACCCAAACCAAAGAAATCGGGTCAAACCCGATTGACTTCGGTAAAAGACGCGGATCTTAGGTAGTTTTAAAATCTGAATTGTCCAATTAAATTGCTTTAAATGATTGGAATTAAAATCAAAAATTCATAAAAATCACTATCTCTCATCTTTTCATACGCAGAAACTTCTTTCTATATTTTAAACAATTATTATGATTTTATCTTCTTCCCGAAAGTTATCAAAACTTATATTTTTACATTGTATTAATTTTATCATAATCAGTTTTTTTCTAATTAAAAATTACTATTTTATTCTCATTCTTTTGAGATCCATTTTTATATAAGTTAATTTGAAATTATTATACTAAATCATTAACAATGATAAAGTAATATTCATTTAACTATTTTAAATATTAACCAATCACAAAACAAATTGATTATTTTAATTTATTTCCAATACTAATAATGTATTTTACTTACTTATAGTAAAAAAAATCATTAAATTATCATATTTTCGAATTTATATCCATACAAATAAATTTAAAAATATTATATTAAATAATCGATGATTGGACAATGATTATTTATTTATTGATATAAATATTTACAAAACGCATGACAGTTTAATGATTTCATTCTTTCACTTGATAATATAAACTAATAATGTATTATTCTTATTTTAGTCACATTAAACAATTTTTAAAAAAATTCAGTATTAAACCAACCAAATTCGGTATGACCCACGGGATTGGTTTAATACAGAGTTTGGTTGGTTTAATACTGAGTTTGGTCGGTATAAAGAGACTACAACTCTCATAAATATTTAATTTTCCGATAAATAAGGAAATTTGAAACAACGTATAATTTAAATCTTTCTATTTACAACTAATTGTATTAGTTATCAAATATTCTGAAAGATATCCGGAGAGAATATTGCTTACAATTTAATATGCAATTAATATTTAGATATTTTGTTAAGATTTTAATGGCTAAACCTAAATGTGTAGACGTATATCATTTCCTATAAATACAATGCAAAACTCAGAGCTGTGCTCATGTTTTATGGATATATTGCTTTATTTTGTCATATATTTCTGTTTACTCAATTGTGTTCTTTGTATTGTTACTAATTTTCATTTTTCGTTGATAATGAATTTGTTCTTTATATAAACTGATAATTTGTATTTTGTTTGTCTAGGTGCAGAAGGAGAAAAAGTGGGAAAGAAAAATATTGATGTGAAAATCATCAATGGTGATGTTGAGATTAAAAGTATTGTCAAATTCATATCTAAACAACTACTTTATGATCTTTCTTACGTATCAACTTTTTTATTTTTAGCTATTGTTATTTTTTCTTTCCTTTTCCAAAGATTAAAAAGTACAATCAAATTCTCAATTGTGTTCTTTATTGTTGATAGTATATTTGTTCTTTAAATAAGCTGATAATTTGTATTTGGTTTGTTTAGATGGAGAGGAGAGAGAAGCAGAAAAGAAAAAATATTGATGTGAAATGGATCAATGGTAATGTTGAGATTATCTCTATCTAGACAATCTCATAGTTTGTATTTTGTTTTTATTAGGTGGAAGAGGTGAAAGGAATGGAAGAGAAGAATATTGATGTGAATGAGATGTATGAGTGATTAGACAATGATTAATTAGAAAAAGAAAATTCATAAGAAATCATCTATCTCATTCTTACTACTCATACGCAAAATCTTCTTTATATCTTGTAAACAATTGTTATTATTTTATTTCCTTCCCTAAAGTTATAAAAACTTTTATTTTTACATTGTATTAATTTTATCATAATCAAATTTTTCCTAATTAAGAATTAATATTTTATTTCATTCTTTTGATATCTATTTTCTTATACTTTGTGATAAAAATATTATAGGACAAAAAGTAATTGNTAAAAGTAATTGGTGATTTTAATATATTTCAAATACTAATAATGTATTTTAGTCACTTATAGTAAACAAAATCATTATATTATCATAGTTTCAAATTTATATCCATTCATACAAAAATATACAAATTTAGCTGTTTAGCTGTTGTATCATTCTATATCATTCATACAAAAATACATTATATTGTCTTACTTCCTAATTTAGCTTTTAACAATTTTTTATTATCTTCTATATCATTCATACAAAAATATTTTTACTTGATCATGAAGTTTAGCTATTGTTTAGACATGTAAATGGAGAATAACCAATATTTTTAATTTAAATATTGATAAACTTCATCTACTTTTATGCTCTCTCTTACCTATAAAAATTTTCTATTGTTTTAGTTATTGTTATTTTTCTCCCAAAGTAATCAAAACTTATATTTTAACATGAAACATAATTTTATCACAATCAAATTTTGACTAATAAAAAATTATTATTTTATTATCTTTCTTATGAGATCCATTTTCCTTTATTTATTATACTAAATAAATGACCAAATTTTTTAGTTTAAATATTGATAAACATCTACTTTTATGCTCTCTCTTACGTATGATCTTTTTCTAATTTTTAGTTATTGTTATTTTTTCTTTTATTTCCCAAAATAATCAAAAATTATATTTTAACATTAAGTAAATTTTATCACAATCAAATTTTGACAATTTAAAAATAAATAGTTTATTATCTTTCTTTTTAAATCCATTTTCCTTTATTTTGAAGTTAAAAATATTATACTAAAAAATATGGTGCTTGAAATATATTTTAAGGGGCGTTTGCAGAAATAGACCCTTATTTGCGGTCAATTGCAAATGTAGACCTTCATTTTCTTCCCCTCTAAAAATGCCTTGTTTTCTCCCATCTAACCTTATTAGATCTGATAATCTACGAAATTGCCATTAGTTGTGAAATTAATTGATTTAATTCGAAATTCTAAAGGACAACTCAATCCACATCCTCCTCTCTTATTCACAAAAATGCCATCGTCATCAATACTATCAACTACCATGAACAACCAGATTTGAAGCTCTTAATGATGTTTCCACCACAATTAAACACCCGAAAACCCCTCATCTGCGACTTGGAACTGCTTTTCCTTCATATCCTCTCTCTTTTCATCTTAAGAATATCTAAATCCAGTGAATCAAAATTTCAGAACCTTTTACCCCTTTATACGACATGATTCTGGGTTGGGCTTCGCCGGTGGTAGTGAGCAAACCAGATTCCGACATACTATGAAGGCGAAAACCAGATTTGTCGAATTCAAATTTGATATTCTGCGTTTTTGCATCTGTTTCGCGAAAACTAGTCAAACACAGGTTAGTTTTGCATTTGACTAATTTGGATCGTATACTCCAGTAGACTTCATCTGAAGTCTTCTCCTTTCCTTTTGTAATAAAAAAACTGATGACATAACTACCTCTTACTGGCCAGGTTAGTTTTGCATTTGACCAGAGGAGGGCTTTTTCAGAAAAGACTTCGACCAGAAGTTTACGTTAAAGTGAGGTTAGTATTGCATTTGACCAGATATTGACCAAAATAATAGACTTCGGGGGAAGTCTACAGGGGTTTAGTTTTGGGGTTGACGAAAACACCAAAACATTAACCAATAATATTTTTAAATGAGTAGACTTCGGCCGAAGTCTGCTAATTATCGGAACATCAGCAGACTTCACGTGAAGTCTACAATATCTAAAAAATCGTAAGTCTGGTCAACGCGAGTAGACTTCAGGAGTCAACGTCAAAGAATTCAATTGCAAAACTAACCCGGAAGAGGTCTGCTTGACAATGGAAACTACGCATAGAAATCTATTTTCGGAGAAGACATCTTAACGAAGTATGAGTTATTAAAAAAGTCAATCTTAGAAAGTCAAAGTTTGGTCAATTGCAAAACTGACACATTCTCGGAGCAGACTTCACCCGAAGTCTACACCTTTTAAAGAAGGCAGACTTCGTATGAAGTCTGCTCGGAGTAGTAGATTTTGGGTGAAGTCTGCCTTCGTAGATTGTCAATTGAAAAAATTACCTGTTTTAGTAGACTTCAACCGAAGTCTGCCATGTTGACTTTACATAGAAGTCTGGTGTGACATGAATTTTTAAAACTTGTAATTGTAGCATATTTATACACTATTTTTAAGTTTTTATTGATTAGTGGCAATATTGTACATCATACTTGGCGGTGTGTGAATTTTTGCATTTTATTTGCTATAGACATGGCTGAATCTGATTTTTTTGTTTAATTTTGTATTTAGCTAACTTCCGCAGACTTCACGTCAAAGTCTTTCTGTAGCCTTCACTTCGAAGTCTACTCTTTGGACTTCCGTTTCTGATATGTTTGTTTTTTCTACTTTCAGGTAATGGTGGTTCGTGTACCTGTTGTTTTTGGAGTATGGGCAGAGAAAAATAAAGTGTGGAAGTTCGAAGTCGATCATGTGAAAGGAGGGAGAATTTTTAATTTGAGAGATGGTTGTACCCTCGGTGAGCTACTTGGAATGGTGGAAGATGATTTCAAGGTCGACAAGAAAGTAGAGTTCGTGGAGTTATAATATCCCTTACCTGATGCGATCCTCCAGCAACTCCCTTTTAATACCCCTCCTACGTTTGTGACAAGTGATAGACACGTTGAGAGCATTATGGAGTTAGGTAAAGAGCATGTTTTGCAGCTTTGTGTAACGATAAGGAGGTTAGAAACTGTGAATGCCAATTTGGAGAGTCGTGGGGAGGCTTTTCATGATTGTATTATGGAAGATATGTCTGCCGATGATGATTTTAAAGGTGCTGTGGTTGACGTGGACGATGCTGCGGGGATGGTGTAGATCCAGAGTTAAAAGATGAGAGCGAGGCGTTAGATGTGGATTACAGTGAATATGGGAAAGTCGACGATGAGGAAGAGGATGATGATGTGGAGGATGATTATGACTTAGTGGATGCTGGAAGTCGTCGTGGGAAGGTAGGACACTCTAATGGGAGTTGGTCGTACAATATCTTTGTAGGGCAGAGCTTTCCTAGCAAAGACAAGTTTATATCAGAGCTGAACTTGATGGCCGTGATGTTGAAATTTGCCTTCACACACTTTAAGTCAACAAAGTCTTTGTTTGTGGGAAAATGTCAACTGAAAGGATGCGTATGGAGGGTTAGAGCGGTAGTAAAAAACGAACCACCCACGTTTTGGGTTACGAAGTATGTGAAGGCGCATATATGTTCTGTATCTGACCGAGCAGCTTCCCGTCGTCATTGCACTCTGAAATATATTGGAAGGTTATTCATTGAAAGGGTTGGGATAATTGATGGAATTGTGCCGAAATATATTAAAGATTCGATGAAGTCGATGTTTGGCATGAACATGGATTATACGAATTCTTACCGAGCTTTGCAATATGCTCAAGAAATGGTAAAGGGTACATCAGAAAATGGATATGAGAATCTAGCTTCCTATTTGCATGAAATCAAGATAGCAAATCCAGGAAGTGTGACTGACCTTGTACACGATGACCAGAACTGGTTCCCGTACCTCTTCCTATCTTTTGGGGATTCCATAGCTGGTTTTCAGTACTTGAGACGAGTCATTCTGGTAGATCGAACTCATCTAACTGGGAAGTATGAAGGGGTTCTGTTAGTTGCGGCAGAGCAGGACGGTAACTTCCAGATTTTTCCGTTGGCATTGGAATAGTTGACTTTGAGTGTGATGCTTCATGGGAGTTGTTTTTTACAAAACTGCGTCAGTGCTTCTCGGATGAATAATCGCTTGTCATTTTCTCTGACAGGCATAAGTCCATAGCTAAAGCATGAAACACTGTGCTTCCTTGGGCAACGCGAGGTATATGTTACTATCATCTACAGCAAAACATTGTGACATACTTGCGGGGGAAACAGCTAATGTATTTGGTTAAAGGAGCAGCTTATGTGCATGCCCTTGTCGACTACAACCGGTACATGGATGCCCTACGCCACACCAATCCCACTCTTGCGACATACCTGGTGAATGCAGATCCAAGGTTATGGTCACGAGTTCGCTTCCCCGGAGATATGTACAACATCAAGACTAGCAACATTGCAGAGACGATCAATTCTGCACTTAAAAATGCACGAGGTTTTCCCATCGCATTCCTCCTGGACTTTATCCGGGAGAAATTAGGGAAGTGGCACTTTAAGAGGCGTGAAGATGATTTGTCTCTCACAACTCGTCATACTCGCGGGGTTGAATATTTAGTGAACATTCGAGAACATTTTGCGGACAAGATGACGGTTGAACGCATTGAAAACTGGTGTTTCTTTGTGAAGGGTGGACCACGAAACTGTATGGTTGATCTTGAAGCGAGAACGTGCGAGTGTGGTGTTTTCCAGGTCGAAAAAAATTCAATGTTCCTATGTTATTGCAGCTGCTTCGGAAGCGCGTATTCATTTATCTACCCTTGTATGGCCGACGTATATGAAGGACTATTTGTTTTCAACTTACTCGGGTAATATTTTCCCTCAATCTGCATCTGCCCCAGAAACTGCATCATCCTTTCCTAAAATAAATTCTCCAATCGTGCGGAGGGGTCCGGGTAGGCAGAAGAAATCTAGATGGCAAACATGGTTAGAATTGGCGATGAAAAGAGGGACAAGACTGTGAAAGATGCACAAGGAGTACTGTTGTCCAAAATGCAGAGAACCAGGTCATACTCAACCGCAATGTGTAAGTTACTCTATTTTGTTTTCATATTGTCTGACGTGTCCCCGAGTTGATTATAAATTTTCCCGCTTTTTAGGACATGGGAGAAGACGGATAGTGGAGTGTGTTTTGAAAGTCTGCTTGAGAAGTCTGCCTCATGTAATAGCTTCAACGGTCGTGTCGTTTGAAGTTGGCAAGAACCGAAGCGTCGTTTTGGCTGACTTTTACCAGTTATTAATGAGTACTTGTACAAATATGCAACGTTACCATTTTATAGATATAAATATCGTTTTGGTTTACACATTTGCTTTATTCTTTCCACATTTTTACAAACTTTTTGTCTTGCACAATGGTGGAATCCGTTTGGCTCTCTTGCCCACCTGATATTCAAGAGGCTATTGCGAGAAGCGTTGCCATAAATTCTGTCAAGGATCTGTCTAACCTGAAGAGCACATGAAAAACAGCGAAATTTTTTTCAGAACGCCCCTCAGTGTATGCAGCTGCAAATCTACATAGTATCCCTTGGCGAAAGATGCGGACTAGTCAACGATTCATAGATTTGTGTTACAACAATGGACATCCTGAGGCCACTCTGATCAAGGGCGTTAGAGATTGCTTCGAAGGCGGTATGAATGAGGATGGCGTCAGGACGATAAAATTGGCAGCTGATGTAGGATATGGGCCTGCTATTTACATATACGCAATGCTGAAAAAGGTATTACGGGATGATGCATCTTACTTCTCTCAATTCAGTAGGAAATCGTTTTGTGCCATTAGCAAACTTAGAAGTTCAAGTGGTTGGCATATTACGCTACCTGCGTACATTGAGAAGAAGAAAGCATTTGAATTGTTTGTGCTGCCGTCACTACACAGTTGCCCTTGTACTCTGTGAAGTCGTTGGTGTCATTGGTATGCTGAAGGATTCAATGATCCTAATGAGATGTGTGATAAGTGTTTCTTGAGAAGAGAGTTGGGTATATTTTATAGATACTTCTCTGTAAATTCACATTGTCACTCTTTCTAATGGAGTCTTGTATTGTAATGAACTCAATTAATGAAAACAAGTCTTATATTTTAAAGTGAAGTCTTCTCGTTATAAATAAGTCTTAAGACCACATAGTTTATGTTACAAACCCACGAATGTCCGTTCTTTAGTGGTTACAAAAAGTATATATTTACCAACATCACACCACATGCACGGAAAAAAGAGATGGTGTGGAATATCTAACTACGTCAGTCAAGGCATCGCCTCGTACACATCCAACTGCTTCCAGTCTCGATCATCAAGATTACGCAAGTCCAACTCCTTAAATATATCCCCCGCTAATTTCTCTCTGATTGCTTTCACGTTGCTGTTAGAAAGGCCTTTTGTGGAGACCCCCAACGCATGACATTCTATGTACTTCATACAGAATATGCCGCAATCACCACTCTGTACGTTCTAGGGCACATTCCGGTCTACTTTGTGAGTGAAGGCATCGAACGGCCAGTCCTCTCTGTCACCTGGTGCCAGCTCCCGTAGCAGATATGGCACCATCACGGCAATAGGCTCGACCGCCTTGGCTACCGCGGTAGCATCATACATCCATACTGCACTGTCCCATATGGTTATGTGTCGCCTACGAATGGATATCCACAACGCAACCCAGTGGTTTTCCCGAGATGCAAGGGGGCGTATATGTCATCTATCTCAACACCCCACATCTTGTTGGACTTGCAGAATTCAGGGAGATCTCCCGCGTGTAGTTCAAAGGCTCCACCAGGTAGTTTTCGGCCTAGACCATTCAGAGATGGTTCAGATTCAATGAATTCTGAGTATTTATTGGTCCATACCATCCCAAACCAGGCATCAAGGAAGCAAATCCTGTTGGACCCAAACCATTCCGAATGTTTGGAGTGACGAAGTCGAAGAAGATTTGTCGTGGCATCCAAATGCTGCAGTGTAAAGAAAACAATATTAGGTCTATATTAAAGAATTCTACAATCTACATATATAAGTCTACTATATAAGTCTACCTTACAAGTTTACCATATAAGTCTAACTTAAAAGTCTACCATATAAGTCTACCTTATAAGTCTACAATATAAGTCTACCAGAGTATTTACCGTTTCTTTGAGCCACTTTTGACTAGTTCGGAGTGTGTACCACCATTCCCCCGCACTCTCCTTGGGCCGTTTTGGATATTCACTACACCCAAAACTTGGGATGTCAATGGAAAGCTTGTTTATGCACATCCAACTATTTGTACTAATTAAGTACTTACGGCTGAGTCTTAAGCCAAACCCTAATTTCTAGCGTTGTCCTTCGCAACAGGTCCAAATGGATCATATCCACGGCCGAAGCTGGTTGGATTGTGTATGACGGCAGGTGCTGCTGCATGTTCCCTTGTCAGCCTCTCCAATTTTGCAGCAGTGGTAATCTTCGCAGCCTCCTGGCGTGCAGCACTTCTCTCCAAGCGAATGGCAATTTGCTCCGGTGTTGGATGCATTTTCCGGACATACTCACACTGTCCTCGCGTTTCAAATCCTTGCCGTCATTGACACTTTCTTCTAGTTGGAGTTTCTGCAGCAGCGTCGTATACGAACTCAAAAATCAAAATCTAAGAAATACCATACAAATATGGAAGTGGTGCAGCTGTTGAATCCTTCTTTCATCTTGGTGGAGACCTGCCTCACGTATTGATCAAAGTAGGCCTTCAGCGTCTCCACAACATGGTCCGCTCCTTTCTCTGAAGACATAGGGTCAACCCGAGGCCTCTTTGTACTCCATGAATCAACATCTTCCTCAACTTCACTTTTCTTATGCTTCTTCTTGGGAGCGTCCTCAACCACTTCAGATCTCATGTTTGATTTCAATCACCCGCAGCTTTCCAATCCGTTTCACTCCATCGCCAGGTAGTACCACCAGATAATTCACCCAATAATGCCTTCAGAACATTGTCAATGGCCGGATCCTCTTCATCATCATCCCACCTTAGATGCATTTGCGATCCGTTTCGCATAAGGCAGTGGTTAAATGAGCTCTAAGGAAAATAAACAGAATAACTATTATTTTATGCCAGAAGGCTATACGCTAAGTTACCTGCTTCAGCATGTTCTCCTTGAGATACTTACGACCTCGCCCACCATTGAATGCCATAATTGGCTCAGTATGAAGGCCGTTTATCAATGGAGCTCCGAAATGGTTTCCAAACTCGGGCATTGCCTGGTACGCCCATATCTGTAGCACCTCCACAAAGCCATCGATGGAGTAGGATCTCGTCAAATCTTTGTCCTTGACGGACTGGATAAGATTCTTGAAGGCTACCCTTCCCCAGGGGTATTCACAAAACTCTTCAATATCCATTACTAGCCGGGCAAGTCTGACCCTAGTGGGTGAAGAAGATTTCCTCGCTTCTATGAAACCATCGTAAATGGCAAGGAAGCTTATGTGGATACGGTCCTCCCTACTCCAACTAGGTGCATACCTATATGCCAGTGTGAGATCGCCAACACTCGGACCTACATCAATCGAGATTCCAAGCTTCTCCCAGAATGATTCCATCTCCGTAGTTACATCTACGTCGGGCTGTTCCAGGTTTTCGACGTACTCGCAATTTAAACCAGTCAACGACTCAAACTCATTAAGAGAGAACCGCAGAAGGTTCACACCAACGAGACGCCAAATCTCATATTTCTTCTTGCAGACAAGCCCTAAACCCAGCATATAATGCACCACGCGCAATGCCCACGAGAAATCCAACTTGTAGAACTTCAAAAACACCCCAACACTCGACTGCTTCAGCTCTTCCCACTCGTATGGGAGAAGTGCTTCTTCCAAGGCCGGAAATAGCTTCGAGTCATTGTTGTAGTAGCTTATGCTCTTCAGTGCCAGAGGTTCGTCACCTTTGCTGAACATTCTTCGCGGAAACACTGGTTGCATCATTCTACAAAAAGAAGTAACCAATTATCATTTTGTGGGTATTCCAAACGAAGTTAACTCAACAAGTCTACTGCAGAAGTTAACTCAACAAGTCTACTCCAGAAGTTAACTCAACAAGTCTACAAAAAGAAGTTTACTGTAGAAGTCTACCAAAAAAAGTTTACTGTATAAGTCTAATCCAGAAGATTACTGTAGGAGTCTGTTTGATTCATACCTCAACCGTATGCGTACGGCGGAGTATATCTTTCAAGGCGAGTATATGGCAGAGGAGGGACAGACAGTAGAGGCAGAGTAGAGGCAGAGGAGGTCGGGGTAGAGGCAAAGGAGAGGCGGAGGATAGACCGGGAGATGAAATAAGAGCAAGGAAACAAAACTAATTAGATCCAGTTCACACATCTAAAAAGAGGATAAGGATGAAGAGAATCTCCACCAGACACATTGAAAAAAAAAAGGATAAGGATGAAGAGAACAATTACCAGGGTTGAGAGGAGAGACGAGTAGTGGAGATTGAGTTTCGCCGGAATCAAAGAGATATAGATATACGGTTACGTAACGGCGAGGAGAGAAAAGCGAAAGAAAGAAGAGAGAAAGAAATGGCGTAGATTAGTAAATTAATTTTTGGTAATTGATAGTAGTATACCGCTTCAGTTAAATCGAGACAAGCATTTATTAACTGTCAGCTTTTTACATTACTTTATATTTTATTTACTGTCAACTTTCCCCATTAAATTATATTTTGTTATTCGTCACATGTTATGATCATTACAAGTATTAATGTTCCTCTGAACGTGGTCAGTTTCCAGCCTACTGATTTTCACTTCCCGCCAATACAAACTTCGTAGCGAAGTCTTCCATATTAGAGTAATTTTTCAAGTTTATTTAAATTTTATTTACCCTACCAAAATGTCAACCTGGAATATTTCCATTTCATAATTTCACTTTCAAAAACGCTTGTTTCAAAAATTTCAATTTCAAAATTTTCAATTTCAAAATTTTTCACACCAAAAAGTCCAATATCAAAATTTTCAATTTCAAAAATTTCAAAAACTTCAATTTCATAAATTGCAAATTTCAAAATTTTTCACACCAAAAATTTCAGTTCCAAAATTTTCAATTTAAAAAATTCAAATTCAAAATTTCAATTTAACTTTTATTTGTTATATTCATCTACACTTCCCTACCAGACTTCACCCGTCGACTTAAATGAGAAGTCTACTGCTATGTTCGTTAATATCTTACATTAGACAGAAACAAGAACAAAGTGAATACGACACACAACAAAGTCACTTAGGTTTAAGGAATACATATTACAAACGATAGATGATGCTAAACTAAGATATAAGAGCTAAGATAGCGAGTAGCAAGGTACATTGTTAGACCTATGAGCGTGACGATTAACCCAGTGACCAGCAGCTTCTTCATCACGACCCCGGGATAATGCCTGTCAATTAGATAGCAAAGTTGAGATAACTCTGCATCAATCCGAGGCAAATATACAGCACTTTCTTCTGTGAGTCGGTCCCTCTGTCCCGCTTTCTTTTCCACCGCGCATTTGAGATTCTGAATTTTCTGTGTCAGAGTCTCATCCCACCACTTGAATATATGATCCCCACCATCCTACGGTTGGACATGCACATCAACCATCATATTAATATAGTTAAGATGCACATCCACCATTATATAAATATATTTAAGACTCTGATGGAGTACAACAACAAAACGACACTCTAATTACCTTATAGTTCTTGCATCCACAAAAAACCCGACCAAGATTTTCGTCTGTAGTCGATGCTTTTAAGACCGGCACCAGACCGCAGACACATTGGTCCGGAAATCCAGATCCAGATTTGCATTTTCCATATCTACGGAAATTGGTTGGGGAGGTCACTTCTGGTTGTTCTGAACTACACCGAACCGCCGAAGTACTCGACGGCGGATCCTCAGAACTCCACGAAGGTTGGCTGTAGCTGTAACGACCCATCCCTGTGTACAATCAAAAAATAAATCATCCAAAACACTGAAACACATTTCAATCACCATTATACTTCAAAAAAACGTATCGACAAGTACATCTAGAGGCTTACTAAAGATTCAGTTTAGTTCGAGAGGGAGAAAGAGACAATCGTCGAATGAAGAAATTAAGGAGAGAAAATTGGGGAGAGAATTTGAGGGAGACACAAAAGAGACAATACTCGAAATAAGAAACTAGGTTACAATGTCGACGGCTCCAAATTATATATGTCTGATTCCCGGTTTACTTAGTTATTTTCAATTTGGGGTCAATTTCTGGTATGGTGAGCTAGTTCGGTTAAGAAGACTTCATGACGAAGTCGTCTAGACCCTAACCCTCAAATCAACAGTTACCCTCCATTGGAAACTTATATAAAATACACGATAATCATCAGTATGTTCGTAATTCTACATCTGATAGGAACTTAAATGTAATCTTAAACCATAAACTCTGCTTCTTATAAAATTCATGTTTATCAAAACCATAACCTTACCATCTATCCATGTTAAACCCTACACTTCTACCTTACATGTTTTGGTTTCAACTGTGTTTACCATCATTCTTTAAACTGACTGATTTTTATGAAACATTATTTTTAATAGGTGACAATTACCTAAATGTTAGTTATCAAATCAAATTTTTAATCAGATTATTTTTTTAAAAATTTTATAATTAAAATATAAGATTTTATCAGGAAGTAGATTTCAACTTGATAAAGATGTCTACTATTATACTTTTAGATGATATATAAACTTAGTTGGTTTAAATTTATTGGTTTTTATAAAATTTTATTTTCCATAGGTCAAAACTACCTGTCTATTATTTATGCATACAATTTTTGTATCAAACTAATTTTTTTTAATTTTATAATTTAATTTCAAGATATAATCACGGGGTAGACTGCCTATAGAAGTCTGTATCCTACCAGTATACTTTGTGGGCAGACATCTAGAAGGTTATAAATGTCATTTTTCCAGCGGGTTTTTTTTTGTTTCTTCATGAAGGAGTAAGTCTTACTTTCACTACCCTCAAGGTCTAGATCTGTCAAATATGCAATAGCGGGTTTACATTTGTATTCAAGATGAAAAAGGTCTAAATTCACTAATTTCCTCATATTTTAAATACTAATAATCTGTTTCAGTTAGTTGATATCTTCAATCATATGAGATCCACTTTCTTATACTGTATCACTGAATATTAACTTGAATCCTGTGAGAGCCGAAACTCACACTGTCGAATTTATATATTTGCGGGGCTCCGAAAATTCTACTTTAAAAGAACAAAAAGGGCAAAACTGTAAAAAGATGGAAAATGAGATTTTATTAGAATATTTATCTCAAGTACAAGAATATCTGTGAATGCTTAATGTCTTAAATCACAAAAGCTCTTGCACTTTTTGGTGTGTGTTAAAAGTGAGCACATGGGTCTCTTTAATATACTAGAGAGTCTAGGGTCTCGAAGACTGATCTAAGCAATGTGGGACGTTGTTAAAAGTCCCTTCCCAGCCGCCAACGATTCGTGATGGGCCGCCGCCAAACGCCTTCCTTCCTTTCAATCGGGCCAGTTCGTCTTGATTTGGCCCAGCTTGTCTTTTTGGCCTCCTCGTCCGTTTTTCCTCGGTTAAGGCCTTGACTCCGGTTTGTTTTAAGTAAACTCCTCGATGTNACTCTTCAATGTTTTTAGATGTCCGAAACAGCGTGAAGTCTTCTCCTGAATGGCGGGACGTTTCCCAAGTCGAGACCCATCGGTCGGAGAGACTGTTTGGACCGGCCCGCGAAGGTGTGGTCCAGCTGAGTCTATGTCGACGTTCTAGCCTGATGGACGCCTTTGGCCGGGAAAATATGCCTTGATTTGTCTGGAGAAGCCTGTATAGAGTCTAGTTCATCTGCCGGGCCGGATGCCAAGAGCTCGACCCGTGCAGGAGTTTGATCCTATTTCGTGGGCTTGCTACCGAAACATAGGTGTCCGATCCTATTTTGTGGGCTTGCTGCCGGGACATAGGTGTCCGTTCATTGCTCCGTCCTTTTGTCTCATCAATCTCGGAGGAGGGGATTCTGACCCCAACAGTTAGCCCCCCCAGCTTGTGGCCTTTGTATGCATAGGCGAGGAGCGTTTGACGAAATGTTTATCGGAATTGATGGACTAAAGGCCTTTGCTTCCGAAATGTGTGTCTTCTTGAGGGCAGGTCAAAAATCGATCAAAGCAGATTTTTTCCTTATCGGGCCCGAAAATCATAGGCGGGCGATTTGGGGGGAAAGATTTTCCTTTTCTTGTTGTATTTGAGAATTGGAAAAATCCTTCCCTTTTTTTTTGTTAAGTCTACAGACTGAAAGTTTTCCTTTTCCCTGTTCAAAAAGGAATTGGAAAAAGTTCCTTTTCCTAACTGAGCTAGGAATTGGAAAAAAATCCCTTCTTTTTCTTTTTCCTTTTTGCTGAGTTAGAAATAGGAAAATTCTCAATCCGTGTTGTATATATAGGCGCCATTTCCCCTCCCTCTTCTTCACAATTTCTGGCTTGCTCCTTGTGATAGTTTTATTAAGTCTGCTGCCATGGTTAAGATGTCGTTTCGTGAGAAGAAGGAGATGAGGAAGAACAGTAAGAAAGCGAAGGAGGCGAACGGTGGGCCGGATTCCAAGACTGGAACCAAGTCGGCGGCTCGCTCTTTCGCTCCTAAGCCGGCGGAGAGCTTGCTAGCCGTTCCTGCGCCGGAATGGCCTGCCGGGAAGTCGGACTCGACGCCGTCCATGGTCACTCCGTTCAAGAAAGACATCATCTTGGCGCGGAACAGTGCGAGACGTGCTCCTGAGTCCCGGGGAACCGTTTACACCGTTGCTGGGGCGGACGGCGCGTTGCGGCCGAGGCGAGTGATCGGACCCGTCGATGGTGGAGTGGAAAANGGGTCGTTTGCGGATTCTCGGCCGAGGCTCGCCTTTCCCGAGTCTGCTTGCAAAAACCGTCGCCAAACGGCTAGGAATTTTGCGCAAACCGTTGATGGGAGTTTTAAGTTTCCCCCGTACAATGATCTTGACGACTCCAAGAAATACAAAGATATGGCTTTGTGTGGATCAAATGTGAATTTTCCTTTTTTCCACTTTCCTTTTTTTCGATATTTCCGTTTTTGCTCCTGACATTCTTTTCTTTTGCTCCTTTTAGTTTATATCTTCCGTGAACAAGTGCGTTGGCTCGTACGATGCCGCTATTCTCAGGATTCGTAAACGTGCTGAAGAGGATATCCGTCCGGTGAAAAGGAAACTTGACATCCTTGAGACGTCGAGTTCGCGTCAGATTAGCTTGCTCGAGAGACAGGTTTCGGCCTTGCAGGCTGAAAAAGACGAGGCCATCTGTTCGTCGATCCGCCTGGAGGCAAAGATCTTGCGTCAGTCCGCTGACTTAAAGACTTTGGCGGGCCAGCTTATCACCACCAGGGCTTTGTGCGATGCTCACGGGTGCAGGTCTTGTACCGCCGAACTTCCGGTCTTTTTGAACAAGTTGAGGGAGATGTTCGTCTCGTTATCCAAAGCACGGACTCGAGAGGTGGACTTGGCCCAGATAACGGGAAATCTTGAGTTGGTCGAGTTGCTTGAGAATGGTGATTCTTCTAGCTTGGACCAAGAAAAGGCGAAGCTATCCAGATGGAAGGACGAATTCGACAAAGACGAGAGTCAGTTTGATGATGTTGTTGCCCAGATCCGTGGGAGGATCGACTTTCAGTTGGCTTCGCCTGAGGCC